>WYDI02029936.1:17613-45847 GCA_009867235.2 Psittacus erithacus
CTGCCCATGGCAGGGGGGTTGGAACTTGATGATCTTAAGGTCCTTTCCAACCCTAACTATTCCATGATTCTATGATTTTCACAGACATTTAATTTTGATTGAAACATCCAAAACGGGTTTGTACTCTTTGAAAGAGGAAAAAGCCTTGAATGACACTGAATCTTTTCACAACATCTTGAATTGTTGGCAATGAAATTAATTGTATGACAGCCTCTCATAACAAAATGTTACCTATAAGCATTTCATATCCAAACCAATAAATGCTATCTCTATCATTAAAGGATAGAGGGAGGGAGATAGAGTGAGATAGGGATAGGCAGAGGGAGATACTAAGGGCAATGCTAACAACTGAAGCAATATATAATAACCATATTCATATCGAGGAGTGTGTCATGAAGAAGTTGATGTGATATGTATATTAGTACATGCAAAATTTATTATAACATCAAATCAGAGTCCTAAGTCAATGTTTTGTGCAGTTGCTGATAAAAGCGACATTGGTAATAGCAGTATCACTTATCAAGATGTATTAATGTCAGCTCTCTTCTCTCACTGCCAACAGCTAAAATCTATAGTGATAATGCACTACATATGCTACCCACCTCTCTCTGACAACATCAACCTAACATGTCAAATCTTTCTAGAAAACACTAATCAACATGCTCTGCTACAGTAAACTGAGATACCAAGGTTATCTAACTTAAGAAGCTGATGAATAAATAACAAACCTCCAAGCATTACAAGCAAACTGATTCCTCCAATTGTAGATATTGTAAAGAATGACAGTGATTGCAGTGGACATTCAAATCATGTTTATCTTAGCAAAATACCTTCATAGTAGTACATATAGCACCTATTAATACAATAATGGCAGTGTAGTAGAAAAGCTTTATAATCCACACAAGGCCTTTAAATTAATTTTCAGGTTTACTCCCAGTGAAGATTTTGTAAGACTTAACCCCAGCAGAAATAGGCAAGAGATATGTTGCCTTTTTCCTTGTTAATAGACCATCATTCTAGCCTAACGAGTGTTTTCCAGCTGTGACAGCCTTCATAAAATAAAAATATCCCTTAAAAATATCATACGAATGACAGCAGGTTTTCTGAGCCCAAGTATCACCTTCAGGAAATACTAATGCCAAATCTCCAACAACTTGGAAGTAGTCCTTGGTATCTCACCCCTATTTAAACAAACTCCAGTATACGTTGCCTGCAGTGGTGGTAGCTCACATCACGGTCACTAACCAGCACGTGCGTATGTCCCTGTCAGATTGAAGGGTGCTAATGTAGCAATATATCTGCCCAGATCAGTGAATGAGTTTTGAGGTGGGAAGAAGCATGATGGAAATGTTGGGACCAGGGGTGCCTCTGAGATTTTCACTATTGACTTCATTGAAGAAAGAACATGTCCTCAAATTTTATCCAAAGTACTTTGACTAAAATATTTATGGAAAGTCAAATGAAGATTTCTTGGTTTTGCTTTCTCTAATGAGAAAACAAAGTACAAGGTAGACTTGGCTTGTGTTCTGTTGTATGATTTCCCTCTACTTACATACTAATTTTCCTTTAACTGTGAAATTATTGTAGAGGGATCATCTAATGGAAAGCTAGTCAAATTCTCGGCAAAATCCTCCCAAATCATAAGATATACTACACTGTTAACAAGGCTAAACACTGTTATTGTGAGACATTCTGAATTGAATGTAAAATATGCATTATAACTTACTCTTTACATGAGCCTCCAGAACAAACTTGTTTTCAGTATTATTTTTGGCATGAGTATTGATATCCTTAAGTAAGGCACATGACAGGTACTCAAAGATTTGAAGAATCAATGATAAAAGAGTTAACAATGTTATTACTTTAAGAAGTTGATGCTTTAAAGAGTTTAGATGCAGTCAACTTGCATGTTTTGTGGTGATTGAAAGCGCACCATAAATATTATACATGGTCAGAAGTAGTGCATTAATTTGCCAGTTTCTAAAATGGCTGCTTAAGTAAAAAAAAACCCAACCTTACTAAAATGCTCTTTATTTGTATGAATAAATTACATCAGTAGTTTCTGTACTAAGTACCATCAAAGATCAGATTTTACATTTACAGTAATTAGCATAAGGTTAATCTCCATCAGCCAATTGCAACTGTAACAAAATACACAGAGCCTTTGAGCTTATGGTATGCAATACTGCAAAAGCAATTAACTATATTTCTCTGCCTGTTACGGAAGTGAAGTTTTTTCATGACAGCCAGCCAAGTTCATTCCTAGTGATACAGAATACCAACAGTATAAAGGTAATAACCTCAGGGATCTGTTTATCAGGTCTCACCAAACAGAATCAATTTCACATTTCTATATATGTGAATAGGTGTAAATATTACTGCACCTTCTTAAAACTTCATTCTCAAAAAGTGTTTCCAGAAAACATACTTGATCTATGCAGTAAGTACTGTAATGAAAAAAACTTTAAAATAAACCAAATAACCTCAAACCTGACAAACGGCATGACACTGAGAAAAGGAAATGCTAATGACACTGTACTTTTTGACACAGTCCCCATGATTTGTACATAAATCCTAAACTATACATCAACACTGGAAGAAAGTAGTAAATGATTTTCTAACCACAGCAGTTTAAGATTGTATAGGATATTGCAAGCCTTTTCTTATTTTTTTAAGACTGTCTAGATATATTGTCAGTAGTAAAAATAAATACATTGATAAACAAAATCTGACACCACTTTCCCTAGGAGAAAGCATTGAGTTAAAGATGAGGCAAGGTTTATGAAGAGCTAAAAATGTGCAGTTAGACAGAATGATTCCTATGGCTTCAGAAAGGCATAAAAATCTGAGGAGGAATTCATGACAGATTTAAAACTCGCCTGAGGGAAGATGAAGGGACTGTGGGTTCCTTCTTCAGCTGATGTGAACTGACACCACTTCTTACATCTCCCTGAGACTTCAATGGTTCACACCACAGAACCAATGGGGAAAAAAAAATAAAGCAGCAAAATTTTTCTCAGCACCATCTATCACTCTGTGAAATAATTCCCAATGATAGGAATTCAAATTCTTTGCCAAGCTGCAGAGATCAGGTTTTTACTAAGAAAGGAAAGTAGGTAAGGTGCAGAATGGTATTTCCTATCTCAAATATTCATGAATCTATAGTAAGAGTTACTACTTATTTTCTTGCAATGTCTTCCTTTAGCATATACCCCATTTCTAAATACCTTCCTAAATCCAATTAATATCCTCCATAAGCTATTTATAACTTGTGTGATTTAAAAGTATTTGCAATGCTAAATTATTCTTTCTGCTACACCAGGGATGTGCCTAGCAACACAGAGATTGTTACAGTACCAAACATTAAGGCTGGTGTCTAATAAAGGCAGTTGTGTTTCCTTTTAAAACAAACTTTTTGAATAAATTCTGCCTGAAGGAACCTAGACCCATGTAAGTATTCCCTAGCCACCAGGCATGAGGCAGTTCTTGCATGAAGTAATGTTTATTCCTTGGTCTATTACACCTGCTTTATATTCAGAAAATATTCAACATTTACGGTTGTTTTTTGTCCGCTGACACTTAGGAGACATTCTTCATGCAGAGTGAGACTTAGGATTTGGGAAGCACCTTAAGGTTGGTTTAAAGAAGCTTTTCAATAACTGGGTGTCCAGGATGCTGAAGGCCCTCACCCACAGCCAGATCCCTGCAGGATGTCTTCTAAAAGGGGCCAATGACTTTTCCTTTCCCTTTGGAAAGGAAAACAGAAAAACAGAAAAACAGAAATGGCTACCCCATGCACCTCCATTCTGTGAGGCAGGCTTAGATCAAACCCATAAGACAAGAGGACTTGCCAATATAACTCCTGTTTTCTGCATTCATGATGGGGCTGCAGTTTCAGACTGGCATCAAAATACTCAGAGTATATTGTAAAGCAAACTCATGAAGCTGAAATTGACATGCTTGGGAAATGTTAATATAAAAAGCCTCGAATGCCCTAATGTTGATGGGTGTCCATGACTTGAAGGGAACTAAAATGAGTTTTTCTAGAATTTTGACAGAAACATTAAAATTATGTCTGAATCATACTCAGGATGTGAAAGGCTTTTCAGCTCAGGCGCCAGATTGGGAGACTTCTTTGCCTTGCACTGCAGTAAGCTAGCTTGCAGCTGTGGTCTATAGGAGCTGTTTACTTTTTTTGTCTTTTGACATCTCTAGTAAAAGAATTATGATATACATCTGGAAGCTAAATAGGAAAAGACCAAATATGGTTTAGACTAAACAGACTAAAAATAACCTACAGGTCATAATAGTACAAGGACTGCTTTGTTACATTGCTGATAAGTTATCCAAAGGTCTGTAGGAGCTTCAGAACAGGGTTTTTGGGGTGAGGGAGAAGGGCAACCTGACCCTGACAGCAAGCCCAGTCAATAAAAAAATGATGTACTGATATGACAGTAACAGCTTCTGCCCACTGGTGTACAATGGGCCCTGGAGATGGTCAGTACCTCTTGTCAATTAGAAAACTTGAGATAAATGCTGTCTGTACCCCTAGCCAGCTATTCTCTATGCACTGTGCAGATGAAGGGTGGTGGTACCAAAAAGCACACAGGCTATTCAGCCATTCTAGGTTATTCAATAACTCTTGGTGCCATTTTCATCTTATCTATCTCTGAAAGCATTGCCAGGAGATTTTGTCGCCAGCAAATCTCCTCTCAGAAGACAGAGGTCAGGTTCATTAGTCTGTGTCTCTGTCCAAAGAAATAATTCTCAAAGACAGCCACCAAGGACAATATGACCAGTTGCCATCCTACAGATTTCATTCCTGTCTCTGTCACTATGTGACCTTAGGCAAGTCACACTTCATCTTATACTTGTATCTAACATGCCTGGTATTTTCTTGTTGGGGAGGCTTCAGGTATGTAGAGTACATCACTCTCAGTGATGCAGCACAGTGTGGCCATGTGCATTAATAGGGTCTATCACGTGAGACCCAGTCCTTCCCCCTTTCTATGAAAGAATGTCCTTACTTCTTTATTAGCAGACTGTGTCCTTTGTGAATTTATTCTTGTTTAAATGACAAAAGCTACTCTTTCTGTAAAGATTTTAGACTGTAAGGCACTTTTTTCTTGAACTAAATTGTCTGCATTACGATTTTATAACAGAAATGGAAAATTAAATGAGAACAATCAACTGGCTTCTCTGTCGCTGTAATTCCAGTAAATTCTTGCAAGACATTATGCAGAGTTTCTGCATATTTCTACTGCTTCAATTCATACTCAACAGTGTATATACACTATGGAGTGAAGCAAAATTCAACCAATGAGAGTAGGACATTTTCACATATTTCTGTCCCTCACTTTCATAAAGAAGGAGTAGAAAAGTTCTCTGCAGCCCAAATGAAACTTTCATTAATTCCTTGAAGGAAGACTGACTGACTGGTGCAATCTATGAATATATACTAGTTAAGTATGTTGAATCACCTTCTGACAAATTACTACTGGGAGAAAAGCATTTATTAAGAATAAATAATTCATCCCATTAGTATAATGACCTTTTCTCCATATTTCTATTTTCCCAAAACAGAATAGTTTTTCCAGGGAGAAACAGACTTTCCAGAAGTCTATTATCACTCAGCCATTTTTTTTCTGTACCTATGATTGCCCTCTCTTGGGCCATGTCATGTCCCTTCACATTTTTTTCTTTCCTTTTCTTAACCACTGAATCATAGAGATCATCCTGAATTTACAAATACAGCAAAGGGAGTAACCTTCCCACACTATTCTGTTTGATAAGACAATAAAGGAATATACAAACTGCGTGGTTCAATCCCACTGTGGTAGTGGCATTTAAACAGCAATATTCTCTGACAGGAAGGGGTTATGATTATGACAGCTTGAAAACTGCAGTACTAAAATTTGCATAATTGACAGTACAAATTGAATGTTTTCCTAATCATTTTATTCTTTATTTTTCAAGTGAGAAATATGAGCAGATCCTTGTTAGCTTGCCAAATGTACCAGAAAGAATATTCAGGATGTAGTAGAATATTTAACCAGGTTGTGTGAATGATTTCAGAAAACATGAAAGACAAAAGTCTGTAAGATAATAAATGCCACTGACATAGTTAACATGCTGAAAGTCCTCTTTCAGCCTGAAATACCTTGTGCTATCAATCAAAAAGAGTGGTTCTTAAAATAGTCTAACACTTTTCACAGGAGTAGGAATGTAACCAGCTATTTCTTGGGACTTCGCCCAGATTTCAGTCTACCTTTTTTTACATTTCAGTTGTGCATATCTTGAACATCCCATCTAAAATTTGGTGTGCCAGCTGATACCTCTGTTCAAAGATAACTCTAAATGGCAAATGCAATAATTTGAAAGGCAATAAAATAGCATTGCAATAATCTGAAAAGCCAGTTTCTGCAGACTTAAACTGCAGTTTCCTGTAGAGACACTTAAGGAAATTTAAGCACTTATCACATCTACATTTGAGCTTGTTCAAGGCTCTATTACGGTCAAAGGAGAGAGCATAGGCACTTCTTGGAAAATTATTCATTTCACTGTAAAATTGGCATCTAAACTACAGCAGAGAATAATGCCCATGAAGCTCTTGTTTCCTTCCACTGACTACAACAGGAGTCTAGCCAACCTGTTGAGATGTAAATGCAGCTGTCTAAACTCAGGACAGATGATGAATCATAACCTATTGACTAGCCATGTTAGCTAAAATAACAATTTCTAAATTTCTAATTTTGGGGAATGAAGACCGGGTAATTAAAGCAAGAACAGATTCTAAATTAGTAGAAGAAAAAAGATTGTAACTCAGAGCCTACCCACTCTCATCTCTCTGATTTCAGAAGACTAGCAAGTAGAATATTAAAATCTCCTGTACGTCTCAAACACCTGGAGCTTGACTTCCAAAATTCGTAGCATAGGTCTTACATAAACTTACAATGGTACCCATCTTTAGTTTTGTTGCACTTTCTTACCAAAATCTCATGCTGGCACCTGAAATTTCTGTAGGAAGGAATGCTGAAATGCCAGAAAAACCAAGAAATAAGCATGAATGTCCTTTTTGTTTGTTTTAAAGAAAGCACAGAGCAAGAATGCTGGAAAGCATTACTAGAAACTAAATGTCATTTGCTGTTAGTTACAGAAACTGCAAAACCAGCATAAATCAAATGCTAGGGATTCTTGAATGCTTACTTATTGGCTCAGTCCAAGATGGTTTATGTCTTTGGATTAACTTTCCTTTCCTACCTTTTCATTGGAAAATGGTTAAAATCAAAATATCACTTCCATTTGCTTAGTGGAATCAAACACTATGGATTTGGCATCAGGATCAGGAAAGAGTTGACATCAAAAGGGCAACATCAATTGCACGGCAGTATGTTTGTGCCAGCATGCAGTATGGCAGCTACAGATTCCTCAGCCGTCAGGGAGATCAAATTTTTGAAATGGTCTTGAGATGGCAAGCTCTCAGCTAAAGGCACACCACCAAGGCTTTTGCAAGCTGAGGCTCACTATCTCCTGGGTGCAGGGACTAATTCTTCTCTGCCCTTGGCCCTAGGATCATCTCTTATTCTCCAGCCCACTGCACACCATGTGCTTGTGAGGATAACGCTTACCTGACACCTTGCTTTAGTTAAGGGAGCAAAGTGTTTTTCTTCACCTTGCCTCCTTTTTTTCAAGGCCTCTTTTCCTCCTTTTTGCTAGCTGTCAGACATAAATGAGATAGCATTAATCAAAATGTTATGGGCAACCTTTTAAGAGACACTGAGCTGGGAATTCTCTTTATTGTCCAAATGAAACACTTTCATCATCCCAGGAACAGGCTCTTTTGAGATTATAGGCAATTTCACAAAAAAAAATAAAAAAAAAATAAAAATCCTGCACCATGATGTCAGGCATTAAGAAAAAAAAAAAAAAGTTGTTTTAGAGTATTTAATTAGATGAAATTTCCTTGCCATTTCTTTCTGTACTGCAGAGGTGCTTTAGCTTGTGACCAAAGAGCCTAGCTACCACCTGCCCATAGGGTATCCAAGGAAGGAAATCAAGTAAAATACACTTTACCAGACTATTACCTCATGAATTATTTCCTGAAGCACAGTTGTTTCCCAAGATTATGCATATTTCTTCTTCCCTAGTGAATGACCTCACTAAGGCTGATATTCATCTGATCAAATGCGAAGGTGTTCAGGATAGAAATCTATAACTGCGTTGCGCTCTCTTTATATGCAATATAAAGAAATCACCATTTCTGAGGTGTAGTTCATCCTACTCACAGGTAAGTATTTAATATGGATCAGATTAATCATGTTCTACAATTCCTGTGCTTTTTTCTTCATAAACTGTGAAAGAAACTCCAATGAGTTTCTCACTCAAATGTACAGATAAAAGACAAGATATGAATCCTGTCTGAGCAATGTTAATTGAACAATTCATAGACAAGATTCACTGCACATATGAGCCAGTGGCACCTAGGGCAAGACTATGCCCACTGCAATATTGTGTCAAAAAGCATATATGTATAAAGGGCAGTTTGGTAGAAGACCAAAATTGCCATGAGGAACCACACAAATTTATCACACAATTGAAACTGGTAGGGTTTCATACAACACATAATTACATTAAGAAACCCACTGTCTCAGGAAGATCCAGATGCCAGAAAGAAAAACAGTCAGAAAAACAAGAAAATACATACACAGTGAATAGATTCACTCTTTTACACTAAGGCCAGGAGGACTAGGAAGGAGCAGGAGTATCGATCCTTTTCCCCACACCTTTTTTTCTTAAGCATGACCTGCAGGCAACAGTCAGGGACATGATACTGGGCTAGATGGACCACCCATGAGGTCAGTATGTCCATTCTTATTTACTGACCTAATATTGACACTTTCCTTATGGCAGTAAGCCAACCATGAAATATAACCCTGCCTCATACATATCATTTTTTTCCTAGGGTTACCAAATGCCTCGTAAGCCTCAGTTTTACGTCAAGAAACACCCCCAAAGCACAAACAGAAAATGCAAGCCATCACCCCACCAGCTTTTACAATCCTACTTTGTAACGTCTGTGCTTGGTGCAATTCTTTATTTCTGATACACTATTTCAGTACAGATATTAACTGGTGAGGACAGTTCATGTAGGAGCCAAACACCTACTTGACATTATCCATTCTGTTTGTCATCAATATGACTCATCAGCAGTAGTCTCATCTTCCATCCTTTTGGGCAAGGTTGAAAAATTGCTAAGAATAGCAGTAGAACTTGACTGCGGAGTGTTTTTCTGGGGAACTCAAATCTTAGACATGACAAATCTGTGACTAATGCTGCTAATTGAATTTTTACCTCCATCTTGTTAAGGGAGAACATAAACAGTAAGAGATAAGGCTGGCTTTTATAATGCTTGTTTCTACTGCATTGTCCCTGCCTCTTCATTTCAGAGCAATGAAATACCAAGCCATTACACAAAACCCTCTCCTAAAAGTCCTGCAACTATTTTTCTAAAGAATCAGACATATGGGGATTTCCCAATAATAATCTGGAGCTCAGTGTTGAGCTATTATTGCGACACAAAACAGAACGTATGTTCTGACCTGTTCATGTCAAAAAATATTTCACGTATGGCATATCCTTTTTTTCCTCCCCTTCCAACCTCCCCTCCTCCTTTTCTTTTAAATTAGCCATCAGTTTGACTACTGTATTTCAGCAGTGACAGTTGCTATGCATAACCAAATCTGAACTCTTACGACAAACTGGAATTGATACATATTGTTCACATTAAGCGCTTCTAGATAACTAAGAGAAGTATGCTAGGGAAGAAAATCTTCCATATTAAGCTAAGACAATCTCTTTTGAACCATTTCAAATCAGCTTTACAGAGGGAAAAAAAAGAAAGAAGAAATCCAAATAAGCACAAGAATCCTAAAAATATTTTGCACTAAGTAACTACTATTCCATTCATCTCATACTAATCCAGAAAGTTATGAATTACTGCTATCTTCCAGTACAATCAGTGTAAATTAATTATTTCAAAACTCAGTAGAAATAGACCCACAAAAAAGAATGTTCAAATGCTGCTAAAACCAGAAAACAGTTACAGGAGTTTACAAGAAAATCCTTCAGAAAAAAAAAAGCACACTCAAACTCTCCTGGTTTTTTCTGGTTTGCTTTGTTGGGGATTTTTCCCAAATTTTGCCTGGATTTGCTGCAGCCAAGCCTGTATAGAGAGCCCGTAAGAACAGACAGCGCCAGGAGCAGAGACTATTTCAATAAGCAAGTCAGCTGCCCAGGATAAACCTGTGTTTAGTAGCGGTAAGCTTCAGGACAACGTTTGAAATTTCAGTGTTTTGGGTTTTGTTGTTATTGGGTTTGGGTTCTGGGGTTTTTTAAATCAAACAGGATGGTATATAGTCAAAACTGGCTGCGTTCATAGGAAGGGAGACACACGAAGCTGAGCGCTAGCAAGTAAGAGTGTGAGCACATTTTGTAATGGCAAATACAGTCAGTGCTTACATTCTTTTCTGTATGAGCAGCCAATCACGCAGTACTTACAACAATCATTGCCACAGAGTTATCAAATTTTTCAACTGCAAACTCAGATCCCTATAGAGATTAAATCACAGAAGCAATCCAAACAAAATCAGCAGAGTGCTTCTAATGAAGTGCGTGCATAGATCCACACAAAGTCATAGCCCCAAGTGTTTATCAGACAGAAACAAGCTGGTAACCAGATGCCAAAAAAATAATCCTAATATGTCAGAAATGAAAGATTAATAGCAGTCAGTCTGTTGCTGCTGTAAGTGACAGAAGACAACCAAAAGGAAAAGAAAGGAACCAAAACATAACCTTGTGAGTTCCCACAAACAACTACGGCAATTGCACAATCTAATATGTGTTATCTGACATTACTCCAGGCTTCTGAATGCTGAAAAAAAATGCGAGGTTATCTCTAGAGTCAAATAAAGAACCAGCCACGGGACTGAAGAGCACTGCAAAGCTGTGAGACGACAACTCTTGTCATTATGCCCAAAGCTCCTGTCAGGCTGGAGCAGTGTGGCTGCCTCACGTGCCTGGCATGCAGCAAGCCGAAGTGACGCAAATTCTGTAAACACTTCAGGATACATGAGAGAACAAGAGGTCGACTAAAAATGTGACATATTGTCTAGTGCTGATGAGTGAGAAGGAAACCCCTACACTGAAACAATGGCAGCAAAGGAGGATTGTCTGCACATGCTGAAGAGATATGAACCATGGAAATAATAATAGCAAAATAAGTCAAGCAAAGATCTAGAGCATTCTCACTTGAAGATATGGTGGAAAGTAGAATTTCTGGCTTCCTGAGTAAAAATATATCTTCTAGCATACCAGAATAGGCCATCCTGGGATGTAAAATTCTCCTTTATACCTATCTATATCTAGTTATATGGATCAACATATAATTATTTGGGCAAGACTGAGTAACAAGTGCAGTCAAGTGCTTTCATATAAAAGTGCTGGAGGGAAAGGAGGGAAATCTTGTTTACAGTTCAGCTAGGCTCAGGTATGGGAGTCAATGGCAAAACTTGTTTGTACAGAAAGAAGAGTTATCCCTCGTATCGCTATCATGCGGAAAGCTGTGATAATGAAGCCAGCAAGAAAATGCAATAGTAGGAAGGTTTTGGTCTCCTTACTGAAATCCCTTATCCTGCAATATATGAAAAACCACAACTAAACATTTTCTTGGAAGAAGCTTTTAAGTGTCTAGTGGGGAATTAACAGACATCATGAGAATCCCTTCAACAGTGTGAAAGGTTGTTACAAACACATTAGCAGAAGAGTATTGTCCTGTTAAGCCATGCTTACAAGCTACTTGCACGTGTTCTGCCAAGTAATCTGTGAATTCTGCACTGTTATTTAGCAAGAGGTCAAGGAAACTTAATATTAGGTGCAAATGATGAAGTATTAGATCGATTCCCATGTTTCTTGATCTTCTTTGGTTCACGCTTATTTCTTAATTCTCATTAACATCACCTCTTAGTGGTTTTACTTAATTTTTCAATAGTAATTACCTTTTTTCTTTTTCTTTCATTTCTCTTATTTCTGACTTCCATTACTTTTTCTCCACCTTCTCATAATGCTTTTTAGGACTCCCTACCTCTCCAGTCTTACTGTCAGCTTTCTTCCCAAGCTTTGTCTAACATATGCATTGCAACTATGCCTGTGACCTGCAGTGCAGCGCAGAAATGTTTATGGTGTACACCACATTGCTCAGGACTTTAAGCAGATTAATTCAGCTATTAACAATGCAATTTTCACATTTTGCCACAGCACTGCTGACTGCAAAGACACCACATCCCCTCCACCCTCCGGAGTCACTCCATTTTTTACTTCAGTGGTATTCCCTACAGCACTGATTTCACTGGCCTATGCAGGGAAAGATTACAATGATTTAGTTAAGTTCCACTGCTTCAGGAAACAACAAAGTACTGAAGCTCCCACCAAAAGCAATTTAGCAATTCAAAACGGCACTTCTGCCTCAAAAGTGCTTCTAAGTTCAACCGTTCAACCCCTTTTTCCTTTCAATGTCCAGACCTTTTGAGCATCTACAAATTCACATGTGTATAAACTCAGGAACTAAAATATCCTTAGGTATTCATGCTACCATTATTCATAGAATCATAGAATGGTTTGGGATGGAAGGGACCTTAAAGATCATCTAGTTCTAACCTTCCTGCCATGGGCAGGGACACCTTCTGCTACACCAGGTTGCTCAAAGCCACATCCAACCCGCCCTTGAACATTTCCAGGGATGAGACATCCACTGCTTCTCCGGGCAACTTGTTCTACTGCCTCACCACTCTCACAGGAAAGAATTTCTTCCTTATATCCAATCTAAATCTACCTTCTTTCAGTTTAAAGCCATTCCCCCTTGTTCTATCACTACTGCTTGCCCAAAGGTGCTACTGCCTTAGCTCAGCTCAACATTGAGGCGCTCATTTCATGCCCAAAGCCAGGCCATGATTATTAATAAGGTATCACAGACTCACATCTCCTGGTAGGCAACATGTAATGCTCAGGAAAAGCAGAGATGCCAGATAACAAAACCAGGGACTCCGGAGCACATCCAGGTGCCAGAGGCATTTCTGAAGGTGCAGAATTGGTGTTCAGTTGGAGGAGGGCAGAGCAGTATGAAATATCATGCTAATAGACCAAAAATGTAAACTTAACAAGTAAGAATATAATGAAAGAAATTTAAGGAATAACTGGCTGTTGCAAATAACCTTCGGTGAAAAATAAATGGTTGTTCCATGTCTCTTTTTAAATGTTAAAAAGTAGCTTTCAATTACTTTGTGGGTTAATAGTTCCAAATACCCTAAAGTACTCCCCACGCCACATAATACCTAGCTAGTCATTTCCATCATTTTCTAAATAACTGATTTCAACACGCAGCTAACAGACATAAATGTGCTTTCCAACAATTTTTCTGTCAGATATGTTCATTCCTTTGAAATGAATGCAACAAAAAAAATACATTTTAAACTTAACCTCATTAAAACCCATTTAAAATGTACTCTGTTTTCCAGGACAAATCCACACATAAATCCTAATTAATGGCAATAGCTTTCTGTTTATGAAATTTACATATTTAATATGTAAATTATAAGTATTTAAAATTTCACACATTTAGTTAGAGAACTATTTATCGAAATCAAGAATGTAACAAATGTTGAGATGTTTAGTCATGAAAAATGAGGGGAAGGGAAAAAATTAGCTGTTACCATCTTCTGTAGAAAATCAAGTTCACATGAAATAGGGCTTTTTCCATATATTCAATAGCAGCTTGAAATAAACATCTGAACTTGACTTGAAAGACATTTACAAAGAATTTATATGAAGAATTTAGTGTACAATAGCATGTGCAGTGTGTTCAGGAGACAAGAGTAGTCATTGGTTATGTGTTTGTTCCTAACCTTGACCTCTGAGGCCCTGATGTAGATGGTAAAATTGCAACATGCATCACATAAAATTACAGTATTAGTAGTGCTAAAGATGATGCAAACTTTATTAATACTTATGCAATGATTTAGAGTCTCCATTGGTCTCCAAAACAACCAGTTTGAATCTTGAATATTATCTGATTCATTTTACTCTATATTCAAGAAGCTGCAGCACTGAAATCTCTAATATCCACAAATTTTGCCCTTTTTAAGAAATTGCTTTAACTTGCCCCTCATAAGTGCCACCTACACCCCTTTCTGCCAGTGAGTAATTTCTGAGAGCACTTTGCAGTGTGCTGAACTGTGTTTTGAATTCATTCCTTCTACACTGTCAATGTGGGGGAGGGTGAAGACTTCAAATTTCCTTTTCTTTGGATATCCTGACCATTTGAGTAATGTTTTCTGCATGTGCCAAGAAGCACATGTTCTGAAAAATGCAAAAATTGTCAATTGGAAACAGAAGGATGAAATATTAGGTAGCATTTTACCATGTAAGATCACTGAAGGTACTGCTCTGATCACATCATATCCTGATTTAGCTGGTGGTGGCGATCCCTAAGCACCTAATCACCACATGAGAAGAAATAAATAGTCCATAATCCAGTTATTGGCATTTATGCCATTAACACACTAATAAAACAAAGAAAAATTAAATTCGCTCAGACAATCCAATTTTCCAGAATATAAAGTGTATTTTTTCAGATGTAGATTCTTAGAAGCCATAAATACTGGAGCCCCTGAAAACCCCAGGCAATCTGTCACATGATACAGCACTACATCACCACAAATTGTTAGCACAGTTCACAACCTTGGAGACCCTCAGCCCCAGTTTCTGCTCCTTAGAAACTGGGGAGGAACTGAAAGTTGACTTCATTACAGAAATAATTTATCACTGTAATCCTTCAGCACATACCCTTTCTTTCACAGAAAAGGACACTATAAACTAGGATCTTGTTAGATTTAGCTCCTCCTCACAAAAACCACTGACAGGTTCTTGGGATTTTTTTTATATGCAAATATCAGTGTTAGTTCACCTAATAGATTGTAAACAACGTAACTATAATGCATGCTGCAGTATTTTCAACTGAGATCAGTTTCATCACAAGTGAAAATATTATCTGCTAAAGAAAAACAGAGAAAGAGAAAAATCACATCCTTTCCTTTGCTGGGATTTCAAATACAAACGCTTCACATTTTGCTATTTTCTCAGACTGAAAGAAAAAGCAGAGTTTTAACTCAGGAGCTTTGCTAAGAATTATAATCTCTTTGTTTATCAGTTCAGTTGATGTCTGGCTTTTGATCTGGATGTATTTCAACGTGCATTTACTAAAGAAGGATATTAAATTATTTAGTTCTTGCTTGAGGCTGAAAAATCTAATTTTTTTTACTAGCATGTTTGCTATACAAAATTGTCACCAACATCTACATTTGTAAGAAGCAGTAAAATGGTGATAAATGCGCTGCCAGTAAACTTTTGTGAGATGTATAGAGCCAGTATGAAAATAATTTAAAATCTATTCAACAGGGGAAAAAGTTCTGATGGCTTTTTCCAGAATCTTCAATTTTAGTGGTTCAAGTGAATCCAATTGGTTTTTTTCGCATTGTTTAAAAACAAAGCATTTAAAAATCCCTATAATTTTCCCATGTTTGATTTCCAAATTTTCTTCATGATCGAGACAAGAAACACAAAAAAGCAAAGACAAAATGTCAATGATTCAAGGTCTGTCTCATAGAGACAAATGTGAAATTGGCTTCTGAATTTCTGTAAATCTGTCAGTTCTGGAGTATGAATACATTCATTTGTGTACAATTCAAGATATGAAAAGCTCTGGCCTGCTACTTTCCACTATTCAGAATCCTTAAGAAACTAAAAGCTATTGAGCAAATTTACGTTTTCATCTAAATTCAGTATATCTGCTTTTGTCCCTTTTCCTCAAGAATGGATCTTCATTAGCTCCATCTGTATTTAATTAATCCTTTTAAGCTTACGAGATACAGATGGATATAGTAAAAATGCCACCAGAATATTATTTTGCAGTATGTACTACATGTCACTATCAATCCTTTGGAAAATCTACCAGTTAACTCTCAACACTGAAGTACTTACTGCACAAAGGTTTCTTGTATGACCATGACATTCAATAAGGATCAATCTTGTCTTAAAACAACATCATCAAATAGGTCTAATGACAGGATGACCACTGCCAAAACATGAGATGTAGTTTTTGCTACTGAACAAGACAACTCATAGTTCAGCCATCTATTTCATTATAAACATTAAAAAATCAGATATGAAAAAAAAACTTCTTGTGAAAACACAGAACCATCTTTGAAAGCCTTCTACTTCAGAACAGCCATTGGCCTGCAGATTTGGCTGTGCAGTATTACATACACTGCGATGGCATTTGCAGGGCTACATTAGAGTAACTCCCTTGCCAAGGCACACTAGAATGTGCTCTCTGGTCTCTCTCCACTTGGACTGGCACATTTGACTCTTAGAAAGGCAGGGAAGGCCGTGGAATTCTACTACAGAACTTAGCACACAATATGGTGGGTTGATAAACTAGCACCCTCCTTTTTTCCTGCCACAGACAGCCACCCTACTCTCACTTCTCCTCATCCACTAGAATCTTCTCCTCAGGGATAGATGAAAAAAACCACTAAACATCACTTGACAGAGACTCGATGCATTATTTAGAGTTCTTTTACTAATCAACAGTACATCATAAGAACATATTTTTTATTAAAAAAAGAGAAAAAATAACCACTGCCTTCCTTGGGAGAGATATTTTATTAAATGTCCTGATGAAGTTAAGACCTTTCTTTTTTTAAAAGTATCAATGAAGCTATTGCATCATTGCTGCCGCAACAGCGTTTGCTGCCTTATTTCAGACAAGCAAAAAGAAGATGCCCTGATATTGCAATCATTTTCTTTGAAAGACTTTGATTTTTCTGGATAAGTTAGTGCTTAAGATGCTTAGACTCAATGTCTAAAATGCATTTAGGAAAATTATTTTAACAAGCAATCACTAATTACCAGCCTTTAAATATAATCTAATGGTGCATCCATGGAGGGCAATATGGGCAAAACAAACTGAAATGTTATGCATTTCATAGCTGATACAAAGGAAACACAGAAGCTTTTTATTGCTTGTCTGCCTGTTGCCCTCAAAGGCTAGCTCACTTCACATCCACCTGCTTCCTCCCTTTCACTAATCACTTCTTTCCTTTTATTCTGCTCATTGTCAAGTAGCAATATTTCCAAGAATTCATATTGAAATAACAGATTTAATGTCACTGCTGTATTATTGAGTGCTTTCAGAATTCAAAGGACAGTGAATTGAAAGCAGTTTGTTTATAACGCAAGAATGAAGAGGTCTTAATGATAAACAGTCTCATTGTGTACCCATGTTAAATGTGTTATAGGTGTTTTGCAGATGGAAAAAGCTGTTAGCATGTTTCGTGACAAATGCAGTAGCGCAGCTTCAAAATCAAAGACCGAAAGAAAAGTTGTTTGGAAGGGACCTCTGAAGGTCATCCACTCCAGCATCCTACTCAAGGAAAGCCTACTGTCAAAGCAAGGTCAAGTCAGCCATGGCTTCATATAGTTGAGTCCTGAAAATTTCCCAGGGTTGATATTCCACAAATTCCCTGCTGTTCCAGTGCCACCCCACACTTCTAACAGAGATTTTCCTAGTGTCTGTCCTGAATTTCAGTGTCAGCAGCAGTAACAGGCAGAGAACATCTTTCCAAGCATCACCCATAACTCACTCCCACATTCCTGAGGCATATCTTTTGAAAACACGTGTTTTTTCTCAGTAATGGTCTCCATATCCAAACTTATTTCTGAAAATGGTCTCTCACCCAATCTATCTCTCAAGCTACACATAGGTATCATTCAGGCAAGTACCAAACCAATATCATACCACAGACCAATCTTTCAATTCAACTGACTTCAAGAAAGTTCCAGTGCCTAGAAACATATTCCCAGAACTATTAGCAGGGGCTGTCTTTCCATGTTAATAGTTCTTTCTTTGCTGCCTTCCCCAAAATGCAATTGTTAGAATTTCCCTGCATGACTTTGTTGCAGCAGCTGATCCAGCTGATAAGACAGGAGGTCTTATCTTTTCCCACTGCAAAAAGTTCAAATACGCAATCGCTACTTGTTCCTAAAAAGCCTCTTATACTATCACATTCAAGTGCCTGCAGGAATCTGCTGCCCTCCTCTCCTGAATCCCTGCATGAAATTGCATGGCAATGTTCCACATACCCTCCAGCCAAAAATGAGCTGATGACATCCCTCCAAGATAGCTTCTTTCCCAGTGAAGCAACCAAAACCTTCCTCAAGCATTTCAGCAGTGCTGTATAACTGGCATTAGGCTAAAGAAAACATATCATAAGCTCAATAAGGTGAAAGCTAAGTGACAGGATTAGAAAGGAGGACAAACCAGGATTCAGTGTTTCCTGCTTTCTTTGTTCCTGTTTAATGTCACATCAACGGTGCTAAAAATATTCTGCGACTTGCAGCTTCCAAGTTTATTCCTTCCTGCTTGGTGATCAGTTGCTGAAGTAATCCATGCTTCCACACAGTCCCGATCTTCAGAGCTCAGGGATATTTGAAAGCGTCTCCCATGACCAACCTTTTCAGCTGAGACTGCTTTAATCTGGGACAAAGCAGCACAAAACTCCTTAAGTGCGACAACTCACTCACTTGAACTCAGCTGCATGACAGAAGCTCCCAGAGAAGGCCACAAGCAATCTCCAGTGGAAAAAATAAGGCTTTCTTAGATAAACAGAAATCATTTAAATCTAGAACCATAGAATGGTTTGTGTTGGAAGGGACCTTTGAAGGTTATCTAGTCCAAACCCCCCTGCAATGAGCAGGGCTATCTTCAACTAGAGATTGCTCAAAGCCCCCTCCAGCCTGGCCTTGAATGTTTTTAGGGATGGGGCAGCCACAGATTCTCCAGCAACCTGTGGCAGTGCCTCATCACCTTCATCATAAAAGGTTTCTTCCTTATATCTCATCTGAAATATTCATTTGTATACATTGCATCGGTCAATTAGTTAAAACGCAGCTTTACATCTTTTCGTAAGAAAATCTGCCTTCTCACATATTATTATAATTGCACACTAGAAAGCTTGCATATCTTAAAAAGATGGCATAGGATCTTGTTTCCTCTTGTAATACACTAGAAGTCTCCTGAGCAATGAAAAAGTAATTCATGATTGCACATTTATGTAACAATGTTTGAAAGCATGGTATTATGTGTACAAAGTGCTTGCCTAACTTTAAAGATTAATATCATAGAATATATATGCACACATAAAAACTCCTCTGACTCTACAGTAAGTATGTGTGTTAATTTAGTTTCATATGCTATGCTGGATATGAGCATGATGCTCATACTTCAGTACCAAATTAATCAACTGAGGAATGGATTCAGGCAGGGCAACACATTTTAAGGAGTTTCTTTACTGAGTAGGTGTGTGCTTACAGGAGACAAATAGAAAAGTCAAGGAGTAAAGTAAACCAGTTACGAAAGAGGATTTAAACAAACAAAAAAAATCTCATTTTACCTTTCACCTTTACCCTCTCATCTGAACCACACAGATCTGCAGCCTTGCAGCTACCAGCCTGTCCCATTAGGGGAGAGGAGAAGCAAAAAAGGATGAGGTGTTTGTATCTGGCAGTCCACTGTATACATGCCACAGTCTTTCTCACAGAGTGTAACCTGCTGAAGCACCTACACATTCTGCACTCCAGGCTCTTATCACTGTACTTCACTTTCTGAATCTCTGCCATCCTCACCTACAGCAATTATCACCTTCTCCCTACAAAGAAAAAGAAGCCTAGCTGACCTCAGCAATGCTGTTCTGTGATCTTACACTGCTGTCCTGGCTAGATACATACAAGCATGCAGACCCTGAGCCACGCATGCATGCGAGACACCTGATGCAAGAGGAACCTACAGACCTGCCCCTCTCACAGACTACAATGCAAGTTGCTTGACTTGAGCCACAAGCTTCTTCCTCCCGCCTCAACCTTTGCAGGCTTCCTTCTCCACTCACTGCAGTGAATCTGGAAGGGCATTTGCTTGTGGAAACCGGGAGAGGCTGGTATCCATACAGGCATAAGCACAGTTCCTTTCCAGTGCCATTGGCAGAAGCAGTTATTCTATTTGTTACTCAACTGTAGAGATTTCTTCCAATGCCAAAGATGATCCTGCTGTTTGGGCATTTGATTCCCTGTATATGCACAAAAGAAAATCTGCTCTTCCCTCAGGTCCTCTTGTTTCCCTGCTGCTTTACACTAAGACCTTTTACCACTCTTGTTTGACCAGTAGTACAGCCACTCCTGCTCACTCAGCCCCTTCAGTACTGCAACAACTATTAAGCAGCCAGCAGTATCTGGTATGGGAGCCAGACTCATACCCAGAGGTAGCATGAGAGAGAGCTGACCATAAGGTCCTGCTCCTGGCTAAGATGTGACAGCCTGAGCCTGGAGGCTATGCTGCCATCTTTGCCTGTCTGGCCACAGCCCTCACCAGCACAAGAGAGAAGGTGACCGGGTAAAGAGGTCCCCCTGGGGAGGGTGATTGTACCTGGCACCTCCTGCCATGCCCACTCCCACCAGCCTCCACCCAGCTCTCCTCCCTCCTCTTCTACTCTTCAAACAACCCTTCCTGTCCCATACTTACTTCTCACCTGGTTTACACGTAGTTAAATCAACAACTAAACCTGCAAGCAGGGCCAGTCATCACCGTATTAGTCACCATCCTCTATTCTGTTTGGGCTCCCTTAGGTGGCAAACTTCAGGAAATGGACTGTCTTCTCTGAAGAGTCTTTACTTCTCACAGACAGAACCTAAATTGACAGGGCTCCCTCTGTTGCTATCAGTGAACAAAGATTACCCGTTGTTTCTCTTGTGCAGGCTTGACCTGAACTGTCTGCTCTGTATGAGCTGTATCCACATATTGTTTGTATAAAGCAAATGCTAGTTCTCTGCATGAAGTCCTGCAGTCCTTTCTTACAGAGTCCATCCTCTCATCCAAAAGCTAAACTTAATGCCATTTCAAGCAGTGCGTGGCACTCTTTCTGATCCATATATTCATTTGGTTTATTCTATTTTCTCTTTATCACTGCTTATTGTAACAAGAAGGTAAAAAACCACAGAAGCAAAAAACACTTATAATGCAAACTAAAGCACAAAGACGTTCCCTGTTAAACATACCAATATAAACATTATTTTAAATGCTATACTTCATGTGCTGTATTTTCACAGGGACATAAGAGATCAAATAGGAAACAGACAAGTGTAAAATATAATTACAATGATTTCTAATAATAGAGGTAATATGCATTAATGGAAGAGGACTTCAGAATGTAAACAGACTATTTTGAGCTGAGCCGTCATTTCAACAGGGGAACTCTGGAATTACTCAGTCCTTCTGAGCTATGCTAAAATCCTTTATGAAAGGGAAAATTGAGTCCATCTGCTTGGTCCAATTTATTTGAGAGTGAGTCATTCTATTTTCACATCAGAAAATGTGCCCTCCATTTCCACAGCCAGTTTCACACAAAGACTCTCTTCAGGATCCTGTCTGCTGAGGAATTTTACTCCAGGAAGCAAGGACAAAAATTCTTTAACAACAAATTTCACAAATATTACATGAAATATCCTGAAGTGGTAGAAAATTTTGTATTATTTATCTTATCCACAGTACACATTGAATGTAAAGGTACACTACCATTTAATAAAACTGCGAAGCTGCCATTTATGGGTGTTATACTTTGAGCATGAACTGGTCTCTAATTGGCACACTGCAATCAGAATAATTTCAGGATTATATAGATTTTGTTCTTTTGAAAATGGGTAGAAATATTTGTGACAAAGTATACAAGCCCAAGATGTTTCTTACACACATACATGTATATAGGTCATAGGACTATGACATTGTAGAAATGACTGAGATGTGGTGGGATAGCTCACATGGCTATAGTAATGTATTGGGTGGACACAGGCTCTTCAGAAAGATAAGGAAGGTAAGAAGAGGATCTCTCAATGTGAAGCAGCAACTTAACTGTGGGGAGCTCTTGTACAGGTTGGACAACAGGGTAGGCGAGCACTTGCAGGCGAGGATGAGAGGAGAGGTCAGTGAAGGTGACATCACATTGGGACTGGGTTAAGGACCACATGGCTGGGGTGAGGAAGTAGATTATGCTCCTCACAACAACTTCTTTAAATAACACAAGCAAGCATCTGGATTACAGACCCTGGATTTTATGGGAGACTTTATCTTTCCTGACACCTGCTGGAGAACAAAACAGCAGGATGCAAGCAACCCAGAGGATTTCTGGATGGTGCCAAATATAGCTTCCTGATACAGGTGCCAGACAGGTCAACCAATGTCATGCACAGCTGGGTCTGTTATACAGAAACAAGAAAGAAGTGGCTGGGGATGTGATACTCAGTGGCAGGCTTGGTGGTAGTGACTGAGAAATAATGAAGCTGAAGATCTTCTGGGAGACTGAGGAAGACCAGTACCAGAGAACAGATCTTGGACTTTAGAAAAGCTGACTTCAGCTTATTTGGGAGCTGGTAAGCGGGATCACATGGGAAACAGCTTGGAAACAGATGGAGCTTGGGAAAGCCATCATGTATGTGAAAATCACCTCTTTTACTTGCAAGGCAGCCCATGCTGATATTCAGGAAGACAAGCAGACTTATCAGGATGCCAATGGGGCTAAACAGGGAGTTTGTAGCAGAGCTGCAGTGCAAAAAGGCAGCACAGAAGGTGGAAGCAGGTACGGATAAGGCTAGGGTGAGTCAGTGATGTCTTTGCGTCAGCCTTCACCAGCAAGGTCTCCCAGACCTCTGTGCTCAGCAGCAGAGGTCAAGGAGGAGGAAAGCAACCAGCAGTGGATAAGGGAGGACTTGAGTTAATTCAACTGATCCCTGCCTGTGGTAAACAAGTGGTTGGGAACAGCGCTTGGAAATCATACCTGACCAACCTGATTGCCTTCTACAATGAAATTACTGGATTTGTGATCAAGGAGAGAGCAGTGGATGTCATTTACCCTGACTTGCCTCCACACTGTCTCCCCACAACATTCTCATATCCTTGCCAGGACATGAGAGCCTTAGTGATGGACAAGTAGATGGCTAAAATGCTGGCTGGACAACCGAACCTTTTCAATGAACATTCAGATGTTCATTACCAGTGCTTTATACTCTTCTTGGCTAGAGACCTCCTGAGCTTCCTTTGCACCTGAGTTATCCTATGCTTTTACAAAATAGACATAAAGGAAAAAAAAAATCCAGTAAATAGCACATAATGTTGAAAATTGACATATCCTAGCACCTATAATATAAAATTGTTTATGAATTTGCTATATTGAAGTTAAACATGTGCACAGACATCAACTAATGCATATGTAACATGTACAAATAGTATCTGTAGCACAGATTGACACTGCTCCCATGCTGTGTTGGAATATTGACCTGACCTACATGTAACAAAGAGAAAAGGACAGAATCAATGAAAACCCAGGAGGTACAAACCAGGGGAAACTGCTAGTGAAGTGAAATCCATGTAGCAATCCAAAATAAAGGCATTAAGGTTAAACAAGCAAATAAAGAGGTGGGGTGGAGAGGAGGCTAAATGTTGTCTGGAAGGGGACAGGGAAACAGGCAGGAGGACTGGCACGGCGCCAGGGCATTCCTCCACTGCCAGCAGAGCTCCATGAAACCCACCAAGAGCACCTTCAGGGATGTGACCTGCCACTGCTGACAGGGACCCTCTCACCTCACCATGTCACAAGGACTCAGTTTTGAAACAACCAAACAGCGGGTGACCGGGCACAAGCGTTAACAGGGCTCCCATCAGTGAGGTCCCTGTTTGCTCCAGTTTGCTCCTTAAAATTAGCAAATGATGCACAGAGAGAAAGTCATCAGAAGATCATTAGAATTCTAAATGAAGAGCTCTGTGCTGTGGAAAGCCTGACTTAAGGTTGCCTGCTCAATATTTTGTGCACTAAGGTGCAGTCAACAATTACATAATAATAGTGTCTGTTGACATTGCTATGTATTTTCCCCATACATCTGCTAGAAAAAAATTTCAAACATTTCCTTTGAAAGCTTTCCTGAAGCTTTTGTGGATTTCACATTCACTTTTAATTTTGAAGAGTTTTCCTTATATTTTATATATCAACCACAAATTCAAAATGAAGTCACTATCTAACACGTTAATTCATTAATAAGAAAAGTGAACAAGTAAAACATTAGATATTAGTCAAAACATCATGCTAAAGTTTTACCAATGTTGTTTTGAATGTTACTCTTTATATAAATACTTCTTTTCATAAAAAAAGAAAAGGTACTTTAAGGCCAAGTCATTACTTTCAGTTTCAGCATTTCCCGTTTCCTACCCAATGCACCTTGCCTGGGTGAAACTGTATTTAAAACTGTTAACTAGCACAAGCTTGCCAAGTCTCCCTTAATTAAGACTAGTAGAGGCAAACGTCATGATTAAACAAGAGTAAATGCTGGCCCACCATGAAATCAAAATAAAGCAACATCACCACTATTTCAGATAGGTGCTAAAATACTCGGTGCCAATTTGTTTCTTAACAGAAGTGATGGCCACCTTCCTTCACCTCTTTGCAAAGCGAAGAATAAACTGCCCTTTTTGTGATATCAAGAATACAGCCTTGTTAATGCATTTCAAGCCCAAGCGAATTAAAAATAGACTCTAGTTTGACTGTGTTTGCTTTCTCTTAATAATTTTTTTTGATCACACCTCTTTTCAGTAAGCTCCAGCTACACTCCATTCACAGGCAAACAGTTTCTTCTGCGTTTTGCTGGTCTGGAGTTATGAATAATAGTGTGCAAAGACATGAAATAGTCCTTCGAGAAAATTCTAATAAAACCACAGACTCTCAGCTGTTGGTTTGGGTTACGGTAACAAACTGACATTGAACTGAGAGTTCAGTTCTTGCACTTCACATGCACACAAAATACATTCACAAATTTACGTTACTTCCACAGAAACGTACCATCACAATTAATTTAACATACATTAAGGAAGTTTTAATCTTCAAGGTCAGTGGTTAAAGGAAGCCGGGAAATACTCCTATAAAGTACATAAACAGCAAGCAACATTTATCCACATATCTTACCGTTCGCTTTTCCTCTAAAGCATCTCTTCCTGAGACTTTTACCTGTTTTCCTAACTCCATTTCCCAGGGTGTGGGAAAAATGCCCTAGTATACTGAGCAGAAGTGATTTAACCTGACTACATGTTAGATATCCCAGTACTTTTGGAGTCAGGAGAGAGAAGTATCAGACAGCACTGTGATGATTTCTGGTCAGTGCGTGTTTCCATTTATAGCTGTTGAAAATCCACAAATAGAAGCATGGGGAGAGGGCAGGCAGCTGCCTCTGATAACAATAAATGTTGGTTTGGCATCACAGAAAATTGTTCAGGAGGGATTCTGGTTACTGGCCTCATTTACTCCCCCCTCCCCCCTTCTACACCAAAAGCTCATACTGAAAAACTCCATTAAAACAGATAGCTATTGTCTCAGTAGTACCACCTTGTACTCACAGAGATTATTAAGCAAGTAAAACATCAAATATGATTAGCTGGCACCATATGTTATATGTTATGTTATGTTAGTATGTTATGTAGAGGCAGAAAGCATACAGAACAGCATTTTTAACTGGTGCTTTAGCATGACTATTGATCTTTCTCTGTTGGGAATTTGGGACTGAACTATGCTCATACACATTCATGCAGCGTGTACTGTCCTTTTCTAATATTAGAACATGACATGCGGAAGGAATTGCAAAACTTTCAGCAGGCACTGTGAGCACCCCTAAATACAAGAAATGACCAGTAAGCATCTAAAATGAAGTGAATATCCATACAAATGGTGGCTATGGAGTCTGTTAGTTAACTGCAGAATAACCTGGCTCCGGTTCACAATGATAAAGTCAGGAGGCCAATATTAGAAACTGTAGCACCAGGGTAACCTCTTGGCAGCTCTGCTGTGGATGCCAAGGTTTGTAACACACCCTCCAGTTGCCACATTAACTGAGCTCATGTTGTCTCAGGGGTGATTCACACACAAGACTAGCTCTGCAGGTACAAGCCAGGGAAGGGGAAGCACGATGACACAAAATCACATAGAAAATGCTTGCTACTGTTAAACAAGAATGTTTAACATTCTCTCTGGTCAATCTGGTTCACTAAGAAATACAATCCCTTGTAAAGCTGGCACTTTAAGCATCTCACTAAATCCTTAGCGAAGAAAACACACATCCTTTCCCTCTCCTCCTCTCAACATGTTGGTGAAAGAGACTTCTAAAATAGATATACAGATAGAGATAGATAGAGACAGACAGACAGACAACTATAAAAGCCTTTTTCATCTTTGTGGAAATGACAGCAAAACTAGGCACACTCCTTTCTACTCATTTCTAGATGGATGCTGTACTCATGTAACCTTTAAAGCCTTGAATAGGAAGAAAAAGCAATCAAAGAAGTCATCACACAACAGTGTATACGATTTACACACAAAAAGTTGACCAAAACAAAACAGCCTTAGAGCGTTCCTGTTCTTAAACGCTCTTCAGAACAAAGAAAATTTATTCCAGTGACAATTATTTTTCTTTAGTCTCTTTTACCTTCATTTTCAGAAGTATATGGCAACCGGTTGAAGAGTAAATGTGGCAAAGCAAACACAAAGAACCAGTCAAACCCACAAGGGCTGCTGTAGTAGAAGGAATAAATATGAGCTTGATGTCACAAGAGTAAAAATACACCCCAATGCGTTTCCCAGAAATGCTGGGATAAAAGAGTAAGTGACATAATACCCAGAGGAAAGCTGTAGCTGTTCTCTACTCTTCAGCAGGAAGGCAAACAGTATTAAGAAGTCAGTATCTCTGAAATCTTTTCTATGAGGCTGAAACATATCCCTGTGGTGAAAGACTTGTATAATGCCTTTGCACCACTTATGTCCTCAAAGGGGGCCTTCAGTGGGATCCAAACATCAGATTACATTGCACTGCTGCTTACATTACTGATCATTCCTGTGGCATGGGTGAAAAACTTGAAGCATCTCCACTCCCATTAACCTGTCCATTTGCAACAGTTATATATCACAGACAAGGACTAGAGCATTTCAGGTGGGCACATTCAGCTACATGTGCCCAGTGTACTCCACAGCCCTATCCTACCAGTGGCTGGGATACCCCAGCTGTCAGCAGGCTCCCAAATGGCAGCTCCCAGCGGAGTCTCTCCCCCCTTGTGCTGAGGAATGGTTACTCATGTTGGTAAAAGAGCAGGCTGCATCTGGAGTTCATGCTGTGTGTAACTTAGCATTCATACTAACTACACTAAAACGTAATCTTCAGTCATGTTTATACTCTCTACTTCCAGGATCTGTTTTCATGTGTCAGCTCACCCATGTGAATGTCAAAGGTGATCACTACGGAAAGACCCAGGGAAGTGACTATGAAGTGACTTTGCTCATAATAATTCCATATAAGACGCTAATGAGAGTATGCAGTTTTACAAGTGGGTTTTTCATTAACATTGTGGATACTACAGCCTGAATAGGAGATTCCACGGGGAAAATAAAAAAAAGGTGAAAATTAAGACACTACAATAAGGAAAGACCTAATTTCTCATGGATGGAAATTCCTACTCTGCATCATGCTGCTGGCAGTGCAAGTGCTAGGGGAGCTGGAGCAGATTGCATTGGAGACAGGAATGGAAGCAAAAAGCAAAGAATGCAACAGAGTACGACAGCAAACTTCATGCCATCATGCTAAAATCAGGGAGCGCAAGAAATACTGAATGCAAGGCTCTTCTATAGCCTGGATTCAAATACATAAGGACCGTGGAGGTAGCGCAGAAAGGCTAACGTCTTTGTTATCTACCACACCTCGTTTAGCATGACCTTTGAAGACTAACTGGAGGAAAAATCATGATCCTAACCATGTGAGAATTTGGGTTTATATAATTATGGGAGTACATTTCTTATTTCTACATAGAAATAATGGTTACTCTACTCCAAGGACTTTCTAAGACACCATTAGTAACTGTATATTTCCTAGTTTACTTCGCAAGGGAAAACGTAGTAAACAGGTGCTAAGTAAAGAGCATGTTGTCCTGGGTTCAGCAGTAGCAGTCATTTTTCTCCTTCTTAGTAACTGGTGCAGTGCTGTGTTTTTGATTTTGGCC
>WYDI02029937.1:0-121096 GCA_009867235.2 Psittacus erithacus
TGGTAGCAGCAGTGGTTTGTGTTATATCTTAGTTACTGGACTGTTCTTATCTCAACCTGTGGGAGTTGTATTCTTTCGACTCTCCTCCCCATCCCTCTGGGAGCTGAGGGAGGAAGGGGGGGAGTGAGCGGGCTGCTTGGCAGGGCTTAAACCATGACAGTGTTGTATAATATTCTCTCTGGACAACTCTATGACAATTATTTAAACTAAAGAAAAAGTCCAGAACATAAACAGTGCACCACTGAGCATTTCCGTTTCAAGCAGAAAACAGGACCCATTGCGCTCCCTCATGCTATGCCTATTTGGGATACAGTCTCGGAACAATATCTTGTCAGAAATGCTTCCAACAGCAAGGCATCCTAATAACAGTTTTTGCACACCACAAAGTAGACAATGGGAAAAGGATAAAGGAAAACTGAACCTGAAATTCCAGTATTTCATAAGAGTTCTTCTTGCGTACAAATTTTTTCCAAAGATGGAAGAATGCTGCCAGCACAATCAAAATTCACATTTAAGAGCCAAAGATGCTGCCCTTGCAACAGTCTGTGCAGCATCTCATTTATTGAAATGTACACCAGGAAAATATGATGGATTCATACCAGAGGAAAACTTCATTTTGTGTTGTGGTGGTCTACATATAAGCTAGGCACTGAGCTACCAAGTCCTGGCAGAAGAGAGCACTTCCAGAAACATGTTCTTTGGGCCCCAAAAAACTCATTACACCCAATTCAGTACTTGGGGAATGAGACAGGAGTCCTCCATTTCAGCAACAGCAGTTCTTTAGGATGATAGTTAACATTTTTGCTGAAGTGGATGACTACTGCACAACTGCTGATTAATTCTGCAATAACCTTGCAGCTCCAAATGATAACTTTTAGCAAGTGTTACTGTGTTTATGTAGGGTACTATTGCTTCCCAGAAGTTATTATCCTTCTACTGCTTCAGCTGGTTCTAGTCATGACACAATGTTTAAACAGCTTACAGAAACAGGTTTTCCACTGTGAATCAGGACTGAAAGGAAGCCACTGAAATGCAGGCACAGTTACACATCTGATTTGCCAGGGATTGGGGGGAATTAAGACACAACCACCCCAGCAGAACTGTTTTCAGAATGAGTTTTAGAGTGCAGAGGGGAAATTAGAGGGGCTTTTAACTCCTGAATTTCAATCTCCAAGTCAGAAATCTATTTTTATATGAAGCTTCTAATATTCAACAGTGTTTATGAGTTTTCATTCAGAATGCCAAGCCACTCATTTTAAGCTGAAGAGCTGGTTTCTTTACTACTCATCCATTAGCATCCAGCTCAATAAGGCCTCTTGAGCATTTAGGCTTCTGACAAGTTTGGGCAGGTTCTAACACTGCACAGTGGCTTGTCAAAGTTAAGCGGAAAAAAATGTGTTGAGTCTTTTTGTAATGAGAATTTCAACTAATCAGAGCTCAGAAAGTAAAAGCAAGCTTTTTGTTTAACTAAAAAGAAACACATCATTCCCAAGAAACAGTCAGATTTTCTTTGGGCATCTGACAAGTGATAAAAGAATCTGCTATATGTTTTGCATCAAAAATCATGTACGAGTCACCACAAAGAATTTTCATTTATAAAAACATAATATAATCACACCAAATATTAAATCATGGTGACATTGAACTAGAGAAAGAAGAAAGCCTGAAGCTTTGGAGTACAAAGTACAAGGTTACCCACTTAAGGTTCAGTAAGAATTTATGGAAAAAAATTAATCTTTTCAATATTTGTGAAAGAACAACATGGGAGTACTGCACCTAGTGACTAAATGTGAGTGTGCAGAAGACATAAAAGAAATGCTAGTCTTTGTATGCATTGGTCAAATTATTTCTGCTAAAGAAAAGAAAGCCTTAATGTTATTCAAGATCTTAAGGAGGTTTTACCTGGAATATTGGTTGCATTGACTCAAAGAACAGATTCCAATGGAAACAGTAAAGAGTCATTAAGACAGTACAAGAAACAAAGGTTGTATCTAAGAGATGAGACTAAGTTCAGAATTTTTTGTCAATGAAATAAAGAGTGAGGTGGTATTTATAGCACTCAATCATAACAACACTGTGGGAAAAAAGTCTCAGTGGAAGAACAGAATAGCTACTTGAATAGCAATGCTTATTAAAAAAAAAAAGGCAACCAGTTAAGTGAATAGTAGAGCAAAAGGTCTCCAACATAAAGGTCATAAGACAGTATTATATCCAGTTTTACAGTAGAATTTGATGAGTTGATTTAAGAGCTTGGCGCTAGACTCCAGGAATCCCTTTTCTAATCTGACAATGCTGTATTTCTTCATGTGCCTATGGAAACAGAAAGAAAGGGAATTACTTCTTGCATTACAATTAACCTACACTGCCTAAATTGCCTAAAGGGTACTAATGAATAACCAGTATATGGAATAGCAAAATAATATGACAGGTGTTGATGAGCTCCTTAAATTAAGAAACAATATTTTTTTATCATTTTTAGCTAGCTAGTGATAGAACATACAAACGCTTTCTATCCTATAAACAATTCAAAAGATCTATAACAAATTTTTTTGCCTAAGCTGTTCCTAAGCTTTTTGCTTAAGTAATTTCAGTTTCCTTCTCACAAACCACTTGAGGTTTATGGCTGCTGCTCCAAAAAATAAAGATTTATGAAATACAATTCTTGCAGCAGTGTTTGTCAGGAGCCAAAGGTTACTTCTAAGATTTCTGTTTCGGAATTTAAACCCACAGGTCTGGCCCAAACCATCACCTCCAAAAAACTAAATGCATTAACACATTCCCTGGGCATCCTCTGTAGGGTAATATCACTTCTTCTACTATAGACAATGCCTGTCTGAAGAGAAAAAAGGGTTGCAAGAATAAGACTTTCAATAGCCAATAAACCAAATATTGGCTTGAACATTAAAATTAATCTCATCATCCCCATCTTTCAGAGTGAAACACAATTCACTCCTCCCTTTGCAACAATCTGTTGTCAATTGTAAGAAAAATTCTTGAGCTAGAGAATAATGATGGGCAGAATATTTTAGGAAACTTCTGATCATTGTAATTTTTAGCTAAAGACTACTTTTGCATCCTTCTTCCCTGTGCCAGCTGTAAGGATTAGTACCTGACCTTGAACCTCTGAGAATTAATTCAGCCCAGTAGACAAAGATGCTGGACATGAATCCCTAGACCTCCTGACACTCATGGACTGTTGGATTTGGCAGGGGAGGGGTAGGGGGGGTGGGATAAGAGGGGTATTGCTCTTGAGTTTGACTTTGTGTTGGTGTTTTGGGGTTTTTTAGGGGGTGGGGGTTGATGATTTGGTTTTGTTTGTTTGTTTTGAGAGGAATGTGTTTGTTTTTTAACGAGGTAGGAACCTATGTCCTCCTTTTCTACTTATTTCAAGTCCAGCCTGATATAGCTTAGTGGTATCTGATGGAGACTAATTGAGAGATACAGTATATAGAAAATACATATGAATAAGGACTCAAATGTTACTTCCACTCTCCTACCCTAGAGCCTTCATTTTTGTCACTAAGCAATCAAATATCAGGAAATAATTCAGTTTCCTTTTACCCGAACTATTAGAGACTGTGAGATATCTATAACATAGCTTGTGCTCTATTAGATATGTTTTTCTTTCTGCACACATTAAGTATAGCACTGGACAACAGCAGAAAACTCATTTCACCCGAACACCAGAGCATAGTTACATTTCTGAGACCTAACTGAACAAGAGACAAGAAAAGATTTTTGTGAGACAGATTTAGAAGAAGAAAAAAAAAGTTTTAGAGATGCCAGAACAGGAGAAAAACTCATCAAAATTGTGAAATAGCAGTCAAGATTTTTTCCTCTCAAGCTACTCCTTGTTGGATGGACACTGCAGATGTTCAAGATGCTACCTTTAAAAAACAATAATGCCTATACCAGAACTAATTTACACCCCCTTAACTTGCTCCCAAATCCTTCCCCTCAATTGTTTTTTCAGAATTGATTCTATACAGACTCTTTTTGCAATCTTCCAGTTCAAGTGCTGTCAGCCTAACCCTAGACAAGCATAATGCAAAAGCTTAGCAAATACCAGTATGTATGGAATGAAAGTGTTGATAATTTTATTCATGCAATAAACAGGATTCTGGTAGATATATTGCACTGGTCCCTTCTTTAATAATACCATGCTTGGTTAGTAGATTTAGTGCCAAAACTTCCATAAGCATCTTACTAACCATGTTGTTTCTCCTCCTTCTAAATGCTATGGAGAGCTACTACCCCAGAAGTCAGGTACACTAAAAGTACTCACCAAATTACAAATCACAACAGTTAGAGATGAGGAAGTTATGTTTCTAGAACATCCTGAAGTGAATTATGTATGCTAATAAATATTAGAGGCAAATACACAGCTTATTGTGCTTAGTTGAAAGCTTTTTTTTAAGACTACTTTTTAAATGGCTCAGTGATAAGGCTTACCCACAAATACAGTAAAATTACATCATCACAAATATAATGCATAGGACAAAAAAAAACAGAAGAAGAGTGAGGAAGAAACACCAGCTGATTACAAGCATTCTGAAAGATGCTGGTGACAAATGAACTCCTTGAAAGGACAAGTAGGACAATATCAACTGGAGAAGTAAACTGATACTATCTCTTCATAGAGCAGGTACTGTGTCCACTTCAGTCACCTGGATTTTGAGGAAAAAAAAGCAAACAAAAAAAGACCTCAAATGATTTTTGTATTATAAGAGACAGATTGAGTTCTTATACTGTTAAGGGTCAGCATATTCAGTTCAAGAGCAAAAATCAGTGAATTCCCTTAATTAAATCCTCAGATACAGAAAGAATGATTTCTAGCAGTAGATAATCCTTTAATTCAAGCAGAAGTATGAAGATGATCCAGTATCTGGGAGCCAAAGTAAAGTCAGACTAAATATAAAACTAAGTTCAAAGCAACAAGGGTAATGCAACAGCATATTTAGATGTGTGAATACATACAGTATCACCTGAATTTTTCAAGTAAAGACAAAAACTAAAAAAAACTGTACAATGGAACATTCACATAGTACAGCTTGGTTTAGAAATTGTTAATCTATCGACTTGCATTACAGAGGCTAAGAGAAAAACAAAGTAATTATTCTATACAAAATTCAGACAACTAATATATTGCTCTTGAAGTATCATCATTTATATAGGTAGGAGTATTTTTTGCGTATGTACCTAGTGCTCCACTTTATAACATTCACTGTAATTTAAAGCAAATAAATAAATTACATTAAAAAGATTTATTTAAAAAATAATTTTCTTTAATTTGTCATTAAGACAAAAATTGCATTCTTAAACATCTATGAGGTGCTGGAAGCCAGATATTGAAGACTACATTTAAGATACTTTATTAAAATAATCCAGATATTAGCAAATGCCCAGCTACTACAGAACAGGTAAAACATGACAAAGTGTTTTAAAATGTTCACTTTTTTCAGAAACAAAAATCTGCTAAATTGATTAAGATATATACATGAGAAGTTATCTTGACAAGTCAGCAAAAACATTGAATGAAACTTTCAAAATGCATGTATTTAGGAATAATATGAACAAGATTAGGAATTTAGGAAAAGGGGGAAGGGAATTAAATGTATGACTTACATGCCTTACAAATTTAGAGTCTTTTTAAATTTCTTTTGCTTTGGGCACTTCCTGGAGGAGCATCTTTTTTGTTCTGTTTTACAGATAAACTATTACATTCTTTTGACCCATGGAATGCACACAAACATAAAATACAGAACTCAAATGCACATGTCTCTCTGCTACATAGTCCCCGTTTCTTTATCAATTGATATTTAGCAGGATATTGACATCTTGGACAAGGTTTTATAGCTTCATCAGTGCACAGAGTTTTAGCAACCTGTAGCAAGAGGAGGGAGATGAGAGCTACTTAGACCTCATAAATGAAAAGTTTCTAAAAACTGAAACTGAAGAGTTTCTTAGCTACTTACTTTGATGTATTCTTCCTGTCTACTACTTGAATGTGGAACAGAACTGCATCTCCTAGGTGTAACTTCAGTGTATGAAGGTGGTGTCTGTAAGACAGGAGTTCTGGCTTGAGCTTGAACAGGTCTTAGAGCAGATCTATTGAGGACATTAAGTCTTGTGGCAGCATCTTCAGCTTTCAATAAATATTCCTGTTAAAGTTCATGATGGGGAGGAGAGGAGCAAGGGGAGAGAAGAAAAAAAAACACACAAAAGGAGATAAGGTTTCAGTTGAAATTTGTAGCTGGGTTTTGCCCCTTTTTTTTTGTTTTCTCTCTGCAACAACACATTAGGAAATGAAATTATGTATAGTGCCTGTACTTCCATTAAATATTTATGTTTAGTAAGAGAACAAGAGACAGGAACTATTAAAAACAAAGTCTCATGAGCAGGGTAAAAAGCCAACTGTCCTTAACACTCTCTACTAGAAATCTTCATGTTTCCAAATTTGGACACATCTCGACAGCAAGCATGAAAATAGCGAGTATAATTTTTGTCACAATTAAAGCAAGGTTATACTGAACTGTGTGTATATACACATGTGGAGGATCTGAAAAAAAAACCAGATATATATATACTGCTATTAACATGCTTACTTTTCTAGATGCCCCTTAAACTTCTACATGTCCTGATGTTCACGAATACACCATGAAGAAGCCTTGCCACAAGCAGTTCTGAAAACAAACGGGAAGTAGTCTAGGGTGCATCCTACAGCACAGAGTGAAATGGAAAATGAGGAAAAGCACGGCACAAACGTGCGAACAGGGTTTCAGATCTAGATCCAGAATCAGTTAAGGAAGAGATCCTACATGATTCTCAAGGGCCAAGGGGCAGGACAGAGTGTCTTGCATCGCTGAAAGACTAGTACTATAACTGTGGACAGTTGAAAAGGAATTAAAGCTATTACATTCTTCTACTAGAATCCTTCACATATGTTGGAAATGTACCAACTACCTTTCTGTAGCTTTACAAGATGTTTCCTCTTTCCTCTGACCTGTTTTGGCTCACACTTGGAGGAAAAATAAAAAAAAAAAAAAAAGACTACCTTTGAGACCAACCTTACCCCAGCTTCTTCTTTCAGGTGTTTTATGTACAACTTTCTCCTTTTATCTGCACTTTTATCTTGTACAATGATTTCACGCCAGCTTTTGCTTACTTCCCAAATGCTGGAATTAATTAATGAAAAAAGTTACCCACCTCTACACTTTTGCCAAGAACTACAGAAGTCATGTTAGTAAGACTACCTTTTAAAGATTTTTGCATGATTCCACGTCCTATTTGCCATTTTAGTCTACTGATATATTCTAGTTCACCGTATTGTTTGGAAATACGGCTCTCATATACTCTTACGCATTACTGTACAGAATAATAGCAGAACCTAAAGAACAGTTGCAATACAAATAACACAGTATCTTTGACTTACAAAATTAAGTAAGTTCCGTCCTTCGACTTACCAAATTTGTTTCTAAAGTAACATTTTCGTGCATTAAACGTTATCAAAAAAAATCCATGCCTTTATACCTATTCTCCCATTCCCTCTAACTATGGCGCACATGGCACTCTTGATTTCTTTGAAATAAGTGACAGCTTCTATTGATTAAAAACTAATCTAGAACATTATTCAGGAAGCAAAATTCTTTGAGCACCTTCGTACTTAGAAATTACTGAGGAAATTAAATACATAAGAAAAAAATCCAGAAAATGTGTTTTGGGTACTATGCGTCATTGTTGGGGAACTTGTAATGAGAAGAAATTACTTCCTACACTTAAAAAGATTTTAATATATTTTACATTTTAAAAATACTGTGATTTAGTTTTAAATTTACTAATTCCCTTGCTTGGCTTTTTGTTTTGGTTTTTAATTCCCTCCATACAATATATTTTTAAAACTACACAGAAAGAGCCACACAGTTAATGGCAACAAAACTTTTTCATTTCCTTAGGAACGAACAAAATCTATTGACACTACTCCAGAAGTCATTCTGATTTATTTGCAGAAACACATATTTTCCTCCTTGGAGGAGGGGGCAGGAGGGAAGAAAGAAGCAGTAGTACTTACCTGCATAGACTTTCCACTGTCAAAGCATCTAAAACTATAGCAAGAACATGTTTTAAATTTCTGTATTTTAACTCTGTTAAAATATCTAATTTTTCAAGGCCCATTTTCTTGCCAATAAGTCCAGCAAGAACATGTTCTAATGCAAATATTTCTGTTCCATCAATATTCTCTGATATTTGATTTTGGTCTGATCTTTGTCTTTGCAAGCAAATTTCATGAACTACTTTCAGAGCTGGAGTTCTTGAAAGATCTCCATGACTTACAACTACATCTCCACTAAGCTGTTCTGAAACTAACGCATGGTCTTCACTGACAAAGTTGCTTTCTTCTGTTAACATACATGCTGAAGTAGAAGGACTGCCATGACGATCTTCTGTCTCTGACTGTGAGCCCTGTTCCCGAAGAGTGGATAACCTTCTAACTCGTTCAAGTTTTCTTGCCTTTCTTTTACTATCCAGAATTTTGGAATCTTCTTTACGTTTCTGGGAGAACTCTTGGGAAGATCCCTCATGATCAGACAAGGAATCTCCCGATTTGTCCAAATGAAGTGAATTATATCCACTATCCTCAGCTGTTGAAAGATCTGGGTAGCTTGCCAGCTTAACAGAGGGAGAATTTGTATCACATAGTTCAAAGTTAAAGTTCTCTGCAGGACTGTTGATGGAAGTCAGAAACTTACCCTCATTGGCCTCAAGTAACACACTGTAAGTAGGAGTCCTAAGGAACCCATCAGTAACACTTATAAGGGCACTTTCATTGAATTCATTAGCATTGCTAACAATAACATCCTTACATTGAATTGGAGATAAACACTCTGGTTCTAGTAATATGGGATCCTTACATTTGGACTCATCTAGTGTAGAAGTTCTTTGTTGTGAAAAAGAAAGCCTCCTCTTTGAGCAATCAGGAATAGAGTCCTCAGTTTTTGAAGTACTAGTTGTCAGGCATTTATAACTTTTATCTTTTAGAAAATCTGAAGCAGTTTGTGAACGTTTTTCTTCAGAGCTCAAAACACAAGAGAGCATTTTCTCCGGGATGCTTCCTGAAGAACCAGCTTGTCTTTCACAGTATTCTACAGCTTTGTCAGCTGGAACAGCCTTAGATAAAAGCAGCCTCCTGCGTAGTGAGGAGCTTTTTCTACTCACTTTAGGAGTTTCAAAAAAATCTGCACTTCTATTTGCTTCTTTTCTTTCTGATAAGGTGATAGAATTAATTTCACTTTCAATAGATGATGACACATGAAAGGGCACATTTGGACGAATGCGCTCAGAATGCTCTTGTAGCAATGATAAACTTGTTGCACTCAGTGTTTCTCTATGTTCTACATCAGAATCTTTTACTGACTCATTGCATTTGCTGTCCAAAAATAATGAAGTGCGACACGTGTCTTTAAAACTGGAATATTTCAGACTGCTGCTGGGAGATGTTAATCTATTTCTTTTAAGAACATTGAACATTATGGAACTACTGTCTGACATCTTCTGCTTGGTACTTTGACTTTGTAAAGGAGGATACCAGTGTTACCTCTGAAACAAATGATAAAAGTAGTCACCAAACCACTCTCAGATTAGTGAGAAAGCCTTTTGTAAGTCTATCAAGCTAGCAGCCATGACAAAAAGTATTTTCATTAGTACTAGGTAGAAACAGTGCTTACACATGAACACAAAGATAAATTACAATCAAGTAGACTGTTAGAATGACTCATTAAAATGCATAGTATACCATGAGGCATATTAAAACGTACATCCAGTTAGCCAATTGATCTGTCAATCCTCATCCAAGGAGAAACATTTCAAATACGTAACACAGCAACTAATCTTATCTGTGCTGAAATTGGTGACAAAACTCCCTCTTGTTCCAACAGGACCAACATTCTTATTAGCACTGTGACATTGATTCATCCAACCACCAACAGTTCAGTCCTTAAGAACTAGCAGGAGCTATAAAGAAGGTAATAGATTAGTTTAGACAAATTTTCCTTGAGAAAAATGAGAGGATTAAGCATGAAGTCTCAAGTCTACAGGTCTCTTATTTAGGTCCCTACAGTTCCTGGCTGGAATAAAATTTGACCTCTAGTTACAAAGGGAACAGTAGTGCATTCTTACCTGCCTCAGCATTTAAATGCTATCTTGTAAAGAAGCTCTCTGGTTTTGCTCAGTTCTGTGTGTAAACTGAGCATTCTGAAGCTTTTTACTTTAAAGAAACTGATAGGCTGGCTATATACATTCTCTCATCACGCACACAGAAATAAAGTTTCCTTCAAACTTATTAAGTATAAAAGCTTTTAAGAACTACTACATATTTTCCTAGAAAAAAGTTACAAGTGGTCAATGCATCCATTGAAATAAGAGATGTAAGAATACAGACTTATTTTTTGCCATTCATACGCTAACCAGAGTAGCAATAGGCAGCTGCTTTCTGAACACAAGACACAGTAAAAGAGGTTATGAATAAATGCCAGTCTGAGGGCTGTGCTCACAGAAACCATAGCAGTTCACATCAACATTGAAAGACTTTCAAAGTTTGAATTAGCACCTTTTACTAGTGTATGTTACTGGCCGCTAGAACTGGTATTCTGGAATTTAAAGCCTGGAAATAGTGGTTGAATTTTCAGCACAAACATAGGAAACTTTAAAGATGGCTTAAACACCAAATACTAAGACATAGCTAATATTTTGAAAGTTCTGACTTAGTCAAGCCCCTAAGACACCAAACACAAGCAGTGGGAACCCAAATTGCCACAGGGTTAAAGGGGAACTATTCTTTGATGATGTTAGGTGATTTAATTAGCATTTTTTGACCCATACTGAAGGCACTTTAGATCATTGCAGTATAGAAAATGCTTTGTTTTGGTTTCTACTCTGAGGACAGAAAAATGTATAGAAGTTCAAAAAGAACAGGATATTGAACAGTAAACAGAACTTGGCATAAAGGCCTACAGAATCATGCTGTATTGGTATGAAATTGAATAGATTTAAAGCAGCATCACCAACAACAAAAGAATCTATCCACATAACTGAGAAAAATTCTTCCAGAAAAGAAAGGTATGTAAAAATAATTCCAAGATGACAACAAACTCTGAAGTCTGGCCTTTTTCTTTACCCTCTCCCATTTACCTCTACAGGTACCTTAATTTTACATTTGTTTTCCCCTCACTGCTCTTTCCTCTTTCCTTGTTTTCATTTTGTGAAATAAATGACAGCACAAATAGGAAACACAAGTGCATAGCATTAAGCTAGTTATTAAATGAATTAGGGGTAACTTCCTTAACAGTGGAGGACCAACTCCAAGCAGTGTTTACTGTTTCATCTGCCTCACTTTTTATCATTTTAGGCAATAGACTGAAAATGCTGTGTTATGAACTAGAAAATAACTTTAAAATATAGGAAAAACCCTATTTACGCTAAGAGCAGAGAACCACATCAGCACATCTCTTGTTTTCGTAAAAGGAGGAAAACCAGTAAGAAACCTGTAGTAACAATAAGGCATATCATTGTGTAATCTACAAGAATAGAGCTTTTAGTTTTCTACGCCAAAATTTGTGGAAGTGCAGTGGTTTGCAAACATTGTCAGGAGATATTTCTACCAAAAATGCTGATAAATAGGCCTTTAAACTTCAAGTGTTACTTAGAGTTGGCTATTCAAAATCTCAATGCCCCCACCCCACACACACACAAAATCACATACCCACACTTACCTTTAAAAATATTAATATTTTCCTAAAACACAGTGAAACTAACCACATATTTAACCAAAGTGCACAGGCTTGCAGGTTTAGAAACTTAGTGTTCAGGCAACATGCTGATGAAACAACAAAAGGAAAACCTCACTCTTCAAGTTTCATTCTTGGACATTCCATGTGAGAAATTACTTAACCTTATGAACAACTGAAAGTAGAGGAAATTTAAAATATTACATATAAAATAACTTAAGTAAACGTGTGCTTCAAATAACATAAAAATCATAGAAAAACAAGTCTTTGCAGCTGGAGGGGAGAACAGAATAGCAGAGTTAAAGAAATGCTGATAATTCAAGCAAAAGCTAAAAATACGCTGTAAGTATGCCAGAGCCCAGCAGGAGGAGCCTGTAAACTTACCTGATTAATTCTGAAAGAACAACTTCAAAAAAATTTAAGCAAGCTGCTGCAATACAGAGTGAACAAAATCCATTATACTTCTTTACAGCAAGTCCCAGTACACAGCTCAGGTTTGTATACACTTTTGTTCCTTGTACGAATTAAGATTTAGTTTAACAGAAAGTCTCATTTTACAAATACACTACAGAAGGGAAAGGCTTTCAGAGTTGCTGAACGTCTCTCATAATGGAATGAGACACTACTTACATTCATAAGAGATGTTTAATAAAACCTCTTATGACCTGTCTAAATTATAAAACACTTTTTTATGAGAGGAAATTTTCATCTACTAGATCCAATAAACAACGTCAAGCTCTTTTCATTTGGTGATCTTGAGGTAATTTCTGAAAGTGTTGTTAACCTTAGCTTAGACATCATAAAACACATGTGCAGGGAAGACTGGTCACACAGGCAAGTCAGTTACAGAGAAAGGACTAAAATCCTCATCTTCTAGATGTAGATTCTTGTGCTATACGCATTTTTCACATCTATTACTAATTTTGTAGCTCTCAAATTGATCTACAAGTCAACTGCAATGTTCCTGGCAGTTTACAGAACAAAATATTTCATATTCAGAGTCCCAAACTAAATTAAGAACAGGATTCTGGTATTTAGACAAGGAATAATTTCTAACAAGCATAGTCTTAAGAGTGTCCGAAAGAGATAAACATGTTGGTCATAGAAGACAGTGATAAACTGTGCCTATAACTTAAACAGGTGTCCCAGGATAGAGTTGCACTTGTTCGCAATACTAATTTACATTCCCCAGTAACGCACACTGAACATTGATGCTTTGAACTTTTCTGTCCCTGTCACCATTGTTAACGAAACAGATAAAAGCAAAGTTCCAGTGATACAAGACTTATTTTCTGTTATTTAAACAGATACCATATCTGCAGTAAAATTATCTGAAGACTCTGTGCTGTAAGCATCCATGTATAAAAACAAGGAAATCATGAATGCCTTCAAAGGTACTAATATTGAAGATGGTATAGCTGGGTCCTATCTGTAAGATGTGGGACACTTACCCTAATTTGTGAAGCAACTCAAAATCTTCCAAAGGAAAGATTCTGTAGTCAAAGTATCATTTACCACTACCGATTACCTAAAGTAAGAAAGGATGTGGAGAGAAAAGAGAGAAGTGTAAGAGAAACATTACCTAGCTAAAATACAATTGTCAGTTCATCTATCTACACGTTCACTGCAGCGTCTAATTACCCAGCGATGAAGGTAACGGCTACCTAGGGACCAACCCCCGAGGGTCCCTCAGGCACCTGGGATGCCGGACGCAAGTAAAGCAACAGCTTTACCCCCTCATCTAGTAAACGACTGGGAAGAGGATGCAGACCCCAGAGGCTCCCTACCACCGGGTGCAGCTGAGGCGGTTGGCAGGACTCTCTGAGGGCTGGAGGCGAGGACCTGCAGACTGGAGAGAACGGGGATCCTACCGCCTCAGTAGCTCGCCGCCCTGTTCTGGAGCCCGTTGCCCTTAGTGAGGAGCCGCTTCGCTTCTCTCCACCCACACCGGCTCCTCGCGTGGGGCCGCCGCCGCTTTCCCTCGCTTGGATTTGAACTACCCGCCGCACCAACCGCCCCGCGCTGCCTCGCCCACCCCCTTCGTGCTGCAGCCCTCGGGACAGGCAGGGCGGCGGGGTGAGGGCCTAAGCCTGGGAAGAACGGCTCCGCCAAACACGAAAGCCCACTCCTCCGAGACAGAAGACTCACCCTTCTCCTTACACTTTATACTTCGCGACCCCGCCACACCCAGCCGGCTATTAAAGGCAACCCCGAGTCGTTCCTCCCCACACCTTGCTTCTCTTCAGGTGCCTAGGGAGGGCGCTGTTTTCCCGCGTCTGTGGGAGCCCCCTCAGCTCCCTGCTAGGGCCGCCAGGGGTAAGGGAAGGACTGCAGAGGCGCGGTTTGATCTCAGCCGGCCGCAGGCTTTCACACATTACGAACTTTACACCACGACCTTTAAGGTTGAATTATAAGGGTGCTAATTAATGCGAGTAAATTAGTACATTTGTACCGGACAGCCCAGGAACAAAGCAATCACCGAGCGTTTGTAAAGCGCCATCTAAATAAACTGTCGGGTGGAAGATAGTAAGAAATTGCTTAGTTTTTGCGTGGTTTTAGTTAATCTGTATATTAAGAATAAAAAAGGAATAAACAAACCCACGAGTAGCTGGGTGCCTGTTTTTTGTAAGCTCGGTAAGGATACCCCGGGGCTACCCGGGGGGAAGCAGGAGCTTGCCACACAGAGACATAAAGAAAAACCAATAAAATCATTGTAGTGTTCTCCTTCTGCCTGGTATTATTACCCTTCATTTCGCTAATATAACCCCAGGTTATCTCTAATTTTGTTGCTTCTTTCCCGCTTCACACTTCCACTTTCTCCCTCCACCGGGACAATGAAGGAGAGATATGAAATCGTCGTGTGCGACTCTAAAAGCAACACCTACGTCTAAAGAAGCAAAGTAGAAGCTTTCCAAAGAAACGCCAAAATGAGGTACTGTCATTCTCAAATTTGCAGAGTTCCCCTCTGGCAACCTCGAGCCCCTGACAGCCGACCTGCCTGGCAGGCTCAGAGTGGCCTCAGGAAACACGGGCTTAAAAGTCGGGGTATCTGCCCTTTCCTTTTTAGAAGAAGAAATCGTTAGAAACCTTCCAGAATGCAATACAAGTTTTCCGGAAGTGCTTTCTGTAGTATCGTCTATTTCACATGTGTCGGAAGAAAACATTTTTCAAATAGTTGTATTTATTTATAAAATAAATTATCTGTTTTCTGTGAAATTAGCAGCTTGCTCGCTCCTTAAAGGGGATCAGTAGCTGCAAATTCTGTCTCTTGTCACTCAAACTCGGATAGAAAAAAAAAAAAAAGAAAAGAGAGATGTAACAATTTGTAATTGCCACATTTAATGCAATACATAGAGACATCGCACTAAAAACAAAGCGTGATTTAACAAAAAGCGTCACGCACCCACCAACCAATCAGAAAAATCTAAACCTACACTTCAAACCCAAACCCCCCAAACCTGAGAACATTGCTTCTAAACAAAACGAGATAAAGACAGTCTCTCTGCGCTCGGCTCTGACCGCGTTTGCTTATCATCTAGAAGTATCCTGCACCTCCCCGCCTCTCCCGACAAGCCTTTCCTTACGCTTTCCTACCAGTTCCCCAAGAGCTGTCCCGCTTTCTGGGACAGTGGAGGTCTCCCACACAACCCCCAACCCTTTCTGCTCCTCCAAATCCAAGGAGCGTCCTTAGGGTGAGGGTTTATCTGCCCTTCAGACCGCGGACTGCTGTTAAAACGCTTCTCTGGGGGAAGAGGGCTGTTTCAGAAACGACTGGAAGAACCGAACCTTTAAGATCTGGTAAAAACATCCTGTTTTTCCAAAGGAACAGTTAAAAGCTGCCAATAATCAAGCAATTATAAGATTTCTTCCCTAATACGGGAGGCAGCTTCACAGAATTAACTTCAACTGACTTTTTCATGGTGGCGTTATTGACAAGTCCTTTTAAAATTGCCGGTTTGACAAACGCGTTTTAAAACATAAAACGGGCGTGGGGAAATAACAGTAGTTTTTTATTTGTTTGTTTATGAGATGGTAATTACTTCGCATGCATTTACCATGAAAGGCAGGGTTCAGGTTTCCCCCCGTCTCTGCTTCACATTCCCTTTATTCTATATATTTATTCAGAGCTGCCTGAAATCACTACTGTATTTTCATTACGTTTAACTTAAAAAAAAAAAAATTAGGAAAACCGCAACTATTTATTATTCACCGAGTTTATTTTAGATAATCTGTAGGTAATGTATGATGGTGATTTGCTACTATGAGAACAGTATCAATAAATTACTATTGGTAAAACCTCATACACATCCACGTATTTGGGTGCTTAGGGAACATTCTATACTCAGTCTTCAGGAAAAGAAATACACTTCCTTAAATTAGGGAACCTTTTAAATTATGAAGTCATTTAAATTGGCATATTTTCAAAACAGTATTTGTTAAGCATTTTTTTCCAGGAATAAAGCAAAGATGGGTTATTCTGCTAAATGCCCAGCGAGGATTCCAAATCTGCAGCGCCAGCGACGCTGAGCCAGGGACCGAGAGCGCAGCCGGTGTCATTCCAAGTCTCGTCTATGCTATTCCAGTTCGGGAATCACCGACGTTTGAATTTCTTTCATAGTAACTCACACTTAAAATGTGCTGTATCGCGGCTTGTAAATTTGGATTAATACGGGTACGTATGATACTGCCCACAAGCTTAAAATACTTTTATAAGGGCATGTAGCAATAGGACAAAGGGGAATGGTTTTAATCTATAATCGTGTAGATTTAGATTAGACATTGGGAAGAATTTATTTACTGTGAGGGTGGTGAGACACTGGCACAAGCTGCCCAGAGAGAGAACCGGCGGCTGCGCCATCCCTGGCAGTGTTCAAGGCCATTTGGTGATTCTATGAATACCAAGATGCTGTTTTTATCCAAGGGTCTTGGGTAAAATGGTTCTGAGAACAGAAGACCCGGAGGCGAGCGCCGGGGCGTGTTAAAGCCCCGCGGCTGCCCGACCCGCGCACGCACAGCCGGTGGGGCGCCGCCACACCGAAACGCCGGGTGCGCTAGATCTTGTCTCGCTACCCCTGCACCGTCCGCTGTCTTCTTCGCACACAGGCGATCCGATTCAGCCGAAAGCTTGAACATTTAACAAATACCACCGAACATTCTGCGCTTTCCTCATAAGCGGTTAAAGCGCACAGTCGTTATAAAAGCATTTATTACTTTCCCGGCTTCACTACCCAGCGGGGAGGAGGTGCCGGGACAAACCGGCCGGGCGGGGACTCCCGCGGCTGCCCCCGTCGCAAGTACCCCGCCTCATGCGACCGGTACCAGAGCGGCCGCCCCGGGCGCGCAGGGCGGCACCGGCGCGCGGTGTGTCGTCATCAGCCGGCGCCGTGGGCAGAGCGAGGCGGGTGACGTTCCCGTGCAGGCGAGTGGCGGTTGGTATTTGCTTGAGGGTTCTGGGATGCTCCCGTCGGAGCCAGTGGTACCCTTCGGAGCGGGAGCGGGGAGGGGGAGAGACCGTGGCGAGTAGGGAAAGGCCTGGCCTAGCCCCGGCCTTCGCTCCTGCGTAAAAGCCCCGCGAGGGTAGGGGAGGCCCCAGTGTGGAATTGGGGCGGGCTGGGATGCCTGCGGTTGAGGAAGGCCGGCTGGCCGTCCCCCTCCGTGAGTGCTACGGGACGAGAAGTAGCGGGTTTGTCTCTTACAGGTACGTAATAACGCTGCCGGCGTCCCGCGTCTCGACGGTAGATGGCGGCTGCACCCGGGTGCATCTCTGTGCCTTTTGCTTGTGGCACCTCGGGAGCACTTGTAGTTGCAGGGTATGTGGAGGCCGGCCAATCCATGGCACCTCACTGCAAAATACGTAGCTGTAGTCTAGTAGCAGTATTATTTTGCTGTATGAGCAGCACTCAGTGGACCACTGCAGCTGTGGTCCCTCAATAATTCAGCTCCCTGGCTTGGAAACCGCTGTTTTCAAGTGCTAATTAATACTGTAGTATATCTTACTATAATGTATTATTACTATAATTGTCACTATAATGTTATCTTACTATAATATACTGACACAAAAAGGCTATAACACCTGTGGATCAAGATGCCACTGTGGTTAAGGTAGAGCAAAACCTTACTTGAAAGCTGTAGGGTTTAATGAATTATCTCCAGTTCTCTCAAATGGAGTGGCATAATGGGATTTTAAAAAGGAGGTTTGTTAGGTGCTGACCAGACTTTTAAACAGGATGAACTGCTTCTGTCAAGCCTATCATTTTATTTTCAAGACCCTAGCTCAAACAAGCTGTGAAGATAGGGAAATAATCCTTCCTGTAATATAAGCAAAAACAGCCAAGAGTAATGCTTATAAAGAAGCAGTATGAATGCGATTCACTGGCATAAGGGCTAGGAATCTTTGTCTCCTCTGTCAGGCAGAACAGTGACATAGCAAACAGCTACCTCAGAAGATTAAAAAAACATGTACAAGGAGATACATCCTAGTCTAGTCTTGAATTGTGTGGAAAAAAGTGTTGATTATCTGTCTAGTGGTTACAGTAGCAACCTTGAAATTTACGGTTTCAGCCATATTTCTGTGTTAGAATAGGATTAATTAAAGCTTGGTAGCATATTTTTTGGAGGATATGTAACTATTTAGTCTGATACTGCGAAGGAATGCTTGTCTTTAAATAAAACCAAACAATCAAAAATGTCATAGGGCATTAAGAAGTGTTTGAAGGGTAGCACTGTGTTACCAAACTCTTGATCTGTTTGGTAATTGTGTACACCTATCTTAGGATTCTGAGCGTGGAATTTCTTCTCTGTGCCCCTTCCCCCCCTCCCTTTTTTTATTTATTCCTCTTACTCTTCTACCTACAGTCTGTTCCAAGAATTTATAATTCCTTAAATCAATGAAAAGGTAGATTAAGTTAGCTAGTGTTGTATCAGAGGGGGAAAGGCTTATCTTGTTTTATGATAGCACTGTTGATAATAGTGTTACATAAGAAATAATTTCTTTTTATGTTTCTGGTAGGGCATTGGCAGGAGGTAGGAATAAAATATTAATTGGGCTTTAATGTTTAAAATCTCGTTAAATAGAAAATGTCGTGCTGTCTGCTCTGGAGTCCTCAGTACAGGAAAGTCATGGAGAGGGTCCAGAGGAGGCCACAGAAGTAATCAGGGGGATGGAGCACCTCTGCTATGAGGAAAGGCTGAGAAAGTTGTGCTTGCTCAGCCTGGAGAAGACTCTGGGAAGACCTTATTGCAGCCTTTCAGTACTTAAAAGGGGCTTATAAGAAAGATGAGAAGAGACATTTTAGCATGGCCTATTGCTATAGGATGAGGGTTGATGGGTTTAAACTGAAAGAAGAGGGAGATTCAGGCTGGACACGAAGAAAAATTTTTACAATGAAGGTGGTAAAACACTGGCACAGGTTGTCCAGAGGGGTGGTGGATGCACTGTCCCTGGAGACATTCACGGCCAGGCTGGATGTGGTTCTGAGCAACTTGATCTAATTGGAGGTGTCCCTGTTTATTGCAGGGGAGTTGGACTGGATGACCTTTGAAGGTACCTTCCAACCAAACTATTGTATGATTCTGTAATCTTTGGAGGTTTTCCATTCCAGATTGGTAAAGCTCTGAAACACCTGATGTTCCTTTGGTTTTGAGAAGCTGAGCTTTAGACTGAGATACTGAAATGATTATGTATGCCTTGAAAAAGTAATTAAAAAAATACTTGATGTGCATGTGTGTTTTGTTTAGAGCATGGATTCACAGAAGGATGTTCAGCCTCCAAAGCAGCAGCCAATGATTTACATTTGTGGAGGTAAAGAAAAGACATCAATTTTTTTACTTGTTACTGGAGATTTGGTGTTTTAATAATGAAGAATGCCTAATCATTATACTGAAGAGTGCATAAGTATGAATAGTTGTAGTGTGGATCCTGGTGTTCTTTAAAGTTTTACATACCGATGGTACCACATACACGGGGTATTTGGATAGTGAGGTGGAAGTAATTCATGAGAGCTTGTGGAGATTGCTATGTGGAGGTCCTCCACCTCTGGAGGATGCTTTCTCCAAGTGTCTGCTTGTGGTGCAGACAGTGGACCTTCTATTTAGTGCACTTCAGGAGTTTTTTGAAAATGCTATGTGGTTACTCATCTTTTCTCGAAGTGCAGTAGGCAAATTCTCTCTTATCTATACATAAGTCAACAACTTAAAAAATGGTGATTTTGAGCCATAACTTTGCGAATACCTGAATTATTTTGTCTTTAAGAAAATAAACTTGGGGGTTTGGTAGGATGAGCTGAAGATTTCATTAGTAGGCAGTCTAGTTGTATCAAGAGTGGAATATATTCTGTACAGTAACAATCTGGTGATTTTTAGCAAGATCCTCTTTAATCTTAATAGAACTGAAGATTGTTAATTTCTTTTTTTACACATTATCTTGATGCCATTCAGCTTTTGCTACAAATTCACTACAACTGGTTTTTGTTACATTTGCCACAAATAGGAATTTGACTGTTATGATTTTTGAAAGTTGCTGGTTTTGTTTACCCACTCCCTTTACCTTCCTCCATCATGTCAGAATGTCATACAGAAAATGAAATAAAGGCAAGAGATCCCATCAGATGCAGAGAATGTGGCTACAGAATAATGTACAAGAAAAGGACAAAAAGATGTATCCTTTTACACATGCACTTGACAGCATTTGGGAAGCTGTGGATGGAAACAAGGTATATATAAGGGAAACAGAATGGAAGATTTGAGTAATGATGTAAGAATCTTTCAAGGCCAGAATTCAGTATAGTAGAGCAAAGTACTGTAGGGAAATCTCTGCAGTGTGATTGGGTACCTCGTACTTTTTCCTGGCACTTTCTCTCTTTTTGACATTTTCTATGCAAAATATAGTAAGCTATGATAGTATGCTGGGTGGTGTACTATGGATTGTTGATATTATTCAGCTTTTTAAGAAAAGAAAGATGATGTGGAGTTAATTAAAGATGTTTTGAAATGCTTTTATGTAGTTAGTTGTGATTTTAGATTTAAACAGCCTTTCTTCCCCCCATCTTTTTTTCAACCACAACAGATTATTTTCTTTAACTGCACTATTCCAGTGGTGGTTTTTGATGCCCGATGATGTCTGCTGAAGATACAGTCATGTCATGAGGCAGTTTAATCTTTCTGATAACTTTGCTTTGTAAATTCATTCATGTACAAATGCACAGTTAATGTGTTTTAAGAGATTGAAATATTAAAGTTTACTGTTATACTAAATTATGTCTATATCGTCTTCCGGCAATAGATTTCTAAACTTGCCCTTTAAATTGCAGTTGGAGTATGAAGTGGTCATTTTAAGTTCAGTGGTATTGTGTTCTTTTTGAGTTAACCTTGTTTTCATTACTCTCATCTAAACTTTATTTGCATTTTAACTTCTGTTACGTATTCTCTGGACTTCTATGGACTCCATAAAATAACTGTGGTTTGAATAAATTCTACTGAAAATAAACAGGTTACCCAAGGCTAGGCCTGAAATGCAAGTCTGCATTTCAAAAGAGCAAGTCTCAAAGTACTCAAGAGCATGCAATTCAGGCACCTGTTTGTAAAGGAAGTGTAAAAAAATAATCTCTCAGAAAAGAAGAGGGGAGGCAAGGTAAACATCAAGAACAGTGTGTAAATAGGAATTCCCAGTGTGCTTCTTGTCAAGGAAAGAATTAGATCTGTACTATAATTTGGGCAGTGTCCCAAAACAAAAATAGCATCTTGTTTTGCTTCTCTGGTGGCTTCCCAGGGGTCAGTAATAAAAAGATCAAAGTGGTTTTGTGTTGATGAGCCAGTACTTTTTTTTTCATCTGCTTGTAGTGTGTGTTAAGATAGTTTATCTCTTATCAATATAGTAAGGTATCCTTGTGCCAGACTGCATGACAGTGTACTGGCTCATAAATGAACTGCAGTGGGTCATTTCAGCTGATAAAAAAGCATTCTTAAGATTGTATTTGATAAAGATTGTATTAGGTATCTTATCTCATCTTAGCTAAAAAGACATTTCTTATCTCATTTTTTGGAAGCCAGATACACTTCAGTGTAAATGCATGAGAATATAGCATTTTTACTACACTGTTGCTATCGGTTTGTTCTCCCCACTGGCACACGTGGCATGCAGCGTGTGCCTGCACAACAGCAAGGAGGGCTCGAAGGCTTCTGAGAGCTGCCCGCTGAGGAGAGGGCAGTCTTCGTGCTGCAAGCGGCCTAGTGCCACAAAGGGACAGGCTCTGCGGGGCTGTGGGCAAAGGCAGAGATGAGCATCTGCTGCCATCAGGAAGTGGTGCAGACCTGCTTCACAGAGCAGTGCCGGGGGCTGCAGGGCAGTACCGCTGTAGGCACCAGCGTTAGGAGGCGATTGGTTGTTCTAAGCTAAATAAAATACTACATTGACAACAAACCGGGCTGTAGTTTTAATAAAACATAACCTAAACGCTGTGTTTCTGTGTCGTGACTCCGGAGGCACACGGCGGAGGCCGAGGAGCCTCCCCGACGCCGCTCTCAGTCCTACAATTTCGCTCCCGCTCACACACGACTTAGCGGCGCATGCGCGACGGGAGGCGGGTGTCGGCCGTCCGCCGACGCAGGCGAAGCCTGTTTGCGTTCGTCTCCCGGAGGCAGTGCGGCACCAGGCAGGTGAGTGCGGGTGTCCGCTGCGCCGGTGTCGCTGCTGGAGCTCAGCGGGTCTGTGCGGAAGCCTCGCAAGGCGATTACCGAGGGGGGCAGCTGCGCTGCCCTGCCGTTGCCTTGCGCCAGTCCGTGCGCGCCGCCGGCCGCCCTGTTGTACGTAGCAACAGTTGCTAGGGACAGGCTGGCCGCGCTGTGGTGCGAGGGGAGCTGGCGGTGTCGGCTTTAAAGTAAATTCCTGACACCGGAGGTGAAGGTGGCACTGTCAGAGCAGCGGAGCCGGGCTCGACGGTGCGGCTGCGGGAAGCTGCCCGCAGGAGAAGAGCGCTCTGGGCTGCGGCGGTGCCGTGCGTCCGAGGGATCCGCGTCACCGCCTGGATCGAGAGCTGCCCCGGGCAGCTCCCTGACAGCTACGGAAATACTGACGCTGGAGAAAGTGCTGCAGTCTGTCATGAGTGCCTCTCTTGGTTTTCACTCCTATTGTTTCTTGTATTGCTGTGTTTCTCCTCTACTGAAACGGCACATTTTCAGGACAGAATCCTGTCTTTATGCAATACTTAATTACGACCAGTTACAACTGAGTATCGCTTAAATAATAAACTTCTTTTGTGCAACTAAAAATTAATGTGTGTAATTATGTTACTTTAATTGAGTTTATATTCATACGTTGCTATTATTGCATACTAGCCAGCTGCCCTTGTTAAAATAACATCGCTTTAAGCACTATATAACATGGGGAGGAAAAAAAAAAGAAGAATGTCTGCTCCACAGAGCTTGGAATCAAAGCAGAAGATGCAGATAAGCAGTTCAAAGGTACAGGGAGACAGGAAGTGTCCCTTTTGAAAACCTCATTTCATCAGTTAGAGACTTACTGGAAAAGATTTAGATTAGTAAACTAAGATAATCAGAGGTCCAGAAAATGAAATTAGTGGAGAAAGACAATTGGTTTTATTTTGGCTAAAGAGAAGACAAAAGTTATTCCAGTAGATGCACTGAGTTGGTTAACATCTTGCCTCTTAAAAAAAGTACAGGGTACTGCACCGTCCACACCACACTTGCTTAAAATAGAAAATACCGTATTGTGTTTAAGGAATAATGGAGAATCTAGTAGGCAAAAATTGGTATCTTTAAGCACTCTTTCTGACATGTTCTGCCTTGCAAAATCAGTAGAGTTGCCCATATTTTTTCCAAAGCGTATCTCATAACTGTGCTTGTGTAAGCAAACCTCTGTCAAAACCAGTTTGTGTGGTCAGGTCTTAAAATCTGAATTTTTTCTTTTGTGGCAATAGGTCTGCTTGCATAACAGAGTAGTACTTCTGAGCATGAGTAGAGTTATTTCTTAAATTAGCATTGCTTTAAAATATAGCTAAGTGCTTACAGAATTGCTACACTTGTTCCCTTTTAATATTTAGTTATGGGTGATGAGTCACTACCATTTTTTATGGACCAAGGAACCACTAAAACATTTCAAATACCCATTGGTCACCTGGACTACAAGTTCATTGAAAAATGCACAGATGTTAAACACCTGGAAAAGATTCTGAGGATATTAAGGTAAACATTATATTTTCTTACCTTCATTACTAATTATATTAATGCTCTGTAAAATTCAACAGAACCTGTACCTAAATATTCTATTTGTCTTGAACCTTTTTGTGACTTTCTAATTTAAAAATAAAAAGCCAAAATTTAATTATGTTAAAAGTGTCCACATGATAATGCTAGAAATCCGAGTCTTGTTCTAACCATCCAAAAGATTTGAGTAACCCAATGCCAGTTTTTCTCAAATACTGCCACCTTGCCTGAGTGTGGTCATTTCAGATGCCATTCCTGTTTAACTTCTACGGAAAAAAACACAATCATTTTTTCCTAAGCACTGTGATGATAATTTTGAACTGTGTATGTATGTGCATTGGAAAGTGGTTGAAGCCTGACTGGAATTTTCTGGTTATAGTAGAATTCAATTGTAACATGAAAATAGTCCTCTGCAGTCTCTGTGATGACTATACATGAAGAGAAATATGGAAGATGCAGTGCAGTTTCGTTCTGTAACTTTTGTATTTTAAAGGTCTGGTGAGGAGGGATGTTATCCTGAACTTATATTGTTTTGTGAAAAGCGTATTGAGCACTTAGATCCAAGGAGCAGGGCTCTGAGAAAAGAAAAGCCTGCAGCCACAGCTTCTGATTTCACAGCTGAAGAATGGGAGACAATTAATGGTGAACTGATGGTACAGTATAACTCTAATTTATAATGGTCAGTAATACAATCTCATTGATGTATCAATCTTTGTGCATAAGTAGAATGTAATTGATTAAATGAGGAAGTGATCAAAAGATTATGGTGGGGGTTTTATTATATTCTTGAGTTGGTGTCATTGAATCTTTAATCTCCTTTTTATCTCTACAAATTTTTTTTGTAGATTTCTTTTTATTCAAAAAAGCACAACTGCTTTTTGTCTTAATTGCTTTTCCCCATTAAGAGCAGTGCGTTATAAGGATAGTTATTAGTGTCATTGTAGACTATGAAGTATATCTGCTTTATTGCCTTAATGTACAGATATTTATTTCTTTTCAGAGCTGGGTGACAGAAATGAATGAAGATGATAAGAAGCCACAATTCCTGAGAACAGATTCACTACATGAAAGACAAGATAATTTGCCTCCTATTCGTCGATCCAGTTGTTTTCCTGCTAATCAGGTATCTCTAGTTTTCTAATGTGTGTTAATCATATGCTTTTCTAAAATTTGGAAATTTTATCTCTGTAGACTTCCAGGCATTGAGCCTTTCTTACTAGTTTTATTTTGTTAACCAGGAAATAAAAACCTTTTAAGTTCCTTTACAAAAGACTAATGTGCCTCCTTAGTACTAGCAGGTGTCTTGTAATAATGTTTTAATTCTGATGAAGAAATCACTCTGGAGCAAATCTTCTTAAATACCCTTTTATGTTCTTTGATTCACATTTCAAAGTGGTGTTTAAGCATATGAACTAGGTTCCTTTCGGAGAAGCTATGCCACAAGATTTTCTCCAGCTGCCAGTAGGCTTTTGTTCCATAAGACCAGACAAGAGCTAGTCCAAAATAAATATGCTTTTTATTTTGAAGTTTGGATGTGAGAATTTTTATAAAAGGATCCTTACAAGTCATGTGATATTTTTTATTGATGATTTGACAACACTTATTGGAATAATTATGTATTATTATAACTTTTGTTTTCCATACAAGGTTGAGGTGTTAGCATTACTACCCAGAAAACCTAGATACAGCTTTATGCCTTACCTGTGGTATATGATTTCCATTCCTTTTTTCCAAGCAGATGGCTTCTGAAGTAATTGTAACCTGTCCTGGAAAAGTTTTAGAATTCAGTCTTTTAATATAGCAGTGCAGTTATACCACTACTAGATCAGTACTGAATAAAAAGAAGCTGCTTCTATAGTACGCACTAAATTTATACCTGTAAATACAGATTTTTTTTTCTTTTTTTCTTGCTGATAAAGCTGTGTGTAATTTTACAAATTTTAAACATTTTTTTGCTAGTGATTTAGGACTGTACTTATTATTTACACTGGCATCACATAATTTTGCAATGTGGTATCAAGTGTAAAGGTGGGATGATAAATTTCTACTTTCTGCTAGAAGGAAATCCACAAACCCTTCTATAATTTTATGTTGTTATTTGATTGGAGGCTTTTCATCTGATCTGATGCATAAAAAGTTCTGTATCTTCAATGAAGCCAATTCTGGAAAACCTTACTGACCCTAAAACAGTGGATTGTACCAAGGGGTACAAGTTTGGTAAATGAAAGCATCTTGTGTCTGTAACCAGATTTTCTTGCTGATGTAGGTGCAGTTTCAATTCATTACTAATAGCTTATAACTCTAGATGGTGGTCTCTTTTTATTGATATGGAGTCATGGGGAAGATTTTCCAAAAATGAACAGGAAAAGAGTGAACTTTATGACATATTTCCTTCTTTAACACAGTATGGAATTTTCTTATACCCCTGTTTTTCTTTCACACTGCCCAGAACTGTGAGGTTATATGTATACCCCAAAAGAAAAGAGGACTGGAGAGACAGCTTGAGTTTTTCTGTTCTTTACTGTCCACATTGCTTAACTGTTATTTTTGCTGCTTCACTTTTTCCAGGACAGAACTAAAGTATTGGTTTAAAGATACTCACTTCTGAAAGACTACTGATGGGATTTCAGCAGACTTCGGTTCCTTTGCCAAACACAGTTCCTAATACTATTCCAGAAAGATTTCTGTCTTCAGATACCTCCTCACGCTAAAGTCCAAGTTTTATGTTAAAGAAATCCACTGTGATAGTATCTGTAGCACCTTCATATATTTTGGATATTCTGAATTAAAAAGGAATACTGGTTAGCTGGCACTGAGTAATAATGTCTTATGCCATAACACAGAGCCCAGAAGAGAACCAAGGCCTAATTCTGTGTCATCTGAACTGAAGCCAGTCCATGTTTTGATATTTGGTCTAGAAATTGTTTACTGGGCTTCAAAACCTGTGAGATCAATGCATTGTGAGTTGCAGCAAAAAGAGGACAAGGGCAGAGATTTTTTTGTTTCAGTTCCATAGCATGCAAATGAACATTTTTCATCAAAGGCTCTTGGATGGGATGCTCTGAAGCATTACTCATTGAGAAATTCCTGACCCTCTTGGAGCCACAACGTAGTTACAGTGGTCCCAAGAAGGAGACCTAGAACTTTAAAAATTGTGCATTTTGAGTAAACTCTTCTGCCTTACTCCTTAAAAGGACATAGAATCATAAAATAATAGAATGTTTTGGTTGGAAGGGACCTTGAGGTCATCTAGTTCCAGCCCACCTGACACAGGCAGGGACACCTTCCACTAGACAAGGTTGCTCCAAGCCCCATCCAGCTTGGCCTTGAACACTGCCAGGGACGGAGCATTCACATGCTGTAGTTTTCTCCCTAAATTAAAGTTGCATTAGTAAATACCTTAAATGAGTTTTCTTCAGAGAGTTTCGCTATTTTTGTGTTCATTTAAGATAAGGACTTCTGGTTTGAAAAAAAGATTTAACATTTATTAATTTCTATGTTTGTAATATAAGCCAGTATGTAGAATAATAACTCATGTTTCAGGAAGCCGTATTTAGAATTTACCTCCTCCAAACACACATTTAACCAAAATGTGTTTCTCATTTTGTCTAGTTTATCATAGGATGGTTTGGGTTGAAAAGGATTTTAAGATCACCTAGTTCCACCCCCCCCGCAGGGATGCCTCACACTGGATCATATTGCCCAAGGCTCTGTCCAACCTGGCCTGGAAGCTTCTATAAAGACTGAGAACATTAAGAGTAATTCTGAAGTTGCATACTGTAAAAGTTTGTGTAACCTAACTTCATAGTTAGAAGTGTTTACAGGAAGGGCCACATTTGCATTATGTAAATTGTGGTGTTTACTTCAACTGCAGAGGTACTTCCTTGTTACAGTGTCACCAGTGGTAAAGCTAGTTTAAGAGGTTGCTGCTTGTTTCTTTGGTCCAGTTTATCATGTGCTTACTTGAACTGGTACAGATATTTAGGGATTGTGCTGCAATTTCTATCAAATTGTGTGTTTGATCCCAGATAATTGTAAATCTGCAACTCTACAAACAATTGCAGTGCAGCTCAGTGAATGCTGGATTGCAAGGTAAGAGGATGGCTGAAGGGCCAGGACAGAGTACATGGTAATATTTTGAACTGAGTGTTCTACCTGTTTGGAACCACACCTTGCTATTAAGTATTGTTGAAGTCAACAAGAAGGGAGGGACATAGCAGAAATATAGTCTCAGGACAGAGGTAGAAGGGTTGACAAAGGTGCCAGCTATGGAAATAGGTGCCATTAGTGTAGGAGATGGGTTGTGATACAAGCTAGTTGAATCTGTTATTGGGACTGATTGTTGCAGGAAGGTCTTAAGGATAAATTTAGGTAAGGCAAGCCTCAATAATGGAGCTTGTTTAACAGCTAGAATGAGTGTAAATTATCTGGGGAATTTGCGTGAATGGAGTGTGAAATAGTCGAAGTCCAGACACTATTTTGAAGTCAAAACATTGTAAATTTGTTGTGAGGGTTCCAGGGACAATATTAATCTGTGCATTGCATTATCTTGGGAATGGCAAGCCTAAAACAAGGTTACTATTTCAATCTCGGTGTCAACCTCATCACAAGGCTGTGTTTTCCCAACACTGAGTTTTCCCTTGCTGTGTTGAAAGGATGGTTTGCAAGGTGGCAGCGCAAGAGCAGTCTCCTATCTGAAAGTTTTATGCTGTTCCTCTATGACATATAACTGGTCAGTGAAGATAAAGTGTGAGGCTGAAAAGTGCCTTAGATTACTAGGATATGTGAAATACATGAAGATTTTCTTTAAAGCAAGACAAAGTTTTGAAGACTATGCTGAGAAGAGTCATGAATAGTGTTAGTTATTAGGAATATGTATTGCAGAAACAAAACAAAAGGCTGTGAATTTCCACTTTAAAAACTTTTTTACAGGCTGGCTGTTTCTTTTTCAGAACAAAAATTTACAAAGCAAAGAAAGAAACAAGAAAAATGCACCACGGGATTACAGTGAATGGGAAAAGTATGTTAAATCCTTTATATATATATTTAATCTTATTTTTTTGTTAAATGGAATATTGGTTGTTCCAGTTAACAATTTTGCCTGTATTTTCTGGTGCGATGGCAATGAGGTGAGATGGACATTTTTCTTGGTTTGATTGATTTTAACCAGAAGGGATGAGGGAGAGAGGAGGTAATGTATAATCAGGACAAGTGCACACACACGCAAAAGAAGCCAACACAAGGAAGGGAGATAAGATTAAACATCTTTTTCCTAAGTAGCGATGGATAACTGAACACAGCCTTAAACTCTCTTTTCCTTTGGTTTATAACAGAAATATAGTAAGCCTTTCTATTAGTAGAGGAGTCTTGCTATGTGGCATTATTAAATCTGTAATTTTTATTAATTTAAGGTTCGATGTGGAAAAGGAGTGTTCAAAAATTGATGAAAGCTGCGAAGAAAGTAACTCAAAAGCAAGATTCTTTAGCAGGCCAAGTCTGCCTATAATCAAAAAGAAAATCGACACAACTGGTAATGTCTTAGAAACATACAATTTTTCTTTAATTGTAATATTGTGTTATAGAGTGTGAATACAAATCAAAGAAGCATATTACAGAGTTGAAGGTTTCTGTTTCTCAGCCCCTAGAGATGCTAAACGTTGCTAGGAGGTCAACTGAACTTGAAGCCATATTTGAAATAAAATCTAGTCTTGGTGTTAATAACTAGTTAAATATTTGTGTTGTGTTTAGGTTGAGAGAGCTAGGTAAAGAAGTAGAGCATACATCTGTTACAAACCAATGGTAGATGTTAGCTGAGTGCTTTCATCGTGCACTCTGAATGCTCATCGGAATAATTATTTTTAGAATAATTTAGAATATTTTTATTCTAGAAAATAAAATACAAATTTGTCTTTTAGTAAGTCATGTTCTTTTAAAAAGTAATAAAGATTATGGCATTCAGAATGCTGATAGTGTTTTGATTGCATCTGTGCCAGTTTTTAGTTGTTATGTATAAATACTTATTTTTCTAGGCATGACAAAGAAAGAGAAGATTTTTACTGCTACTCGTGAAAAAGAAAAGGGCAATGAAGCCTTTGCCAGTGGTGATTATGTGGAAGCAGTGACATATTATACTCGGTGAGTAAATACTGTTATGTTCTTTCACTTTAATGGCTATTAACTTGTGAATATTATTTTTAGAGCAATGTAATTAAAGAAGCTTCTTACTGAAACCAATAGTGACAATTAGATTATTTTTTAAAAGGGCAAAAAGGTTTGACAGAAGAATCCTTAAAACATTGTTGCATCCTGATAGTAATTTTTATTTATCAGGAAGAGAAATGGTTAAATAGTGATGGGATGTAATTTGCAGGTATCACAAACATCTTCAGATTTTTCAATCCCTGGGAGAGTCAAAGGCAAGTTTACAAAAATAAAAGGATAAGCAGTGTACTGAGAAACTAAATTCATTACAAAATAATTGTAATAAACTATATTGGTAGGATTGCCTCAATTGGTAATAAGTAAAATGGATTTAATAACCTCTTCTTAGGAGAAAGAAAAATCACTGTGTACGGCATCACCATAACTCAGTCTGTAATTAGCAGCAGTCCAGAAAAAGAGTATATAAACAGAGGATTAAAACCAATAAGACTCTTTCAGGTTACCTTATTCAGTGCTCAGTGGACTACGTTCAGACTTTGGCTTTGTATTAATAGAGGCTGTTGCTACAAGATCTCTGTTGTATTTGTTTCAAAAGAAGAAAAGTTTAAGATGGACAGAATAGATAACGACAGGAAGAGAAGGATGGGATGGGGCAGCCACAGCTTCTCTGAGCAACCTTTGCCAGTGCCTCACCACCCTTATAGTGAAGAAAGTTTTCCTTTTATCTCTTGCAGTATGCTGTCACCCTGGCACTTCCCTATTGTCCCCTCTTCGCAGTGAACAGAGTCCTTCTTGCTAGGTTATCAAGGCTGTTGGCAAAGATTCTCTTGTACTACTTTGTCATACGCATCCCAGTTGTCCTTGTTCATCAGAGATGATCCTGTTGTTATAGAAACTAAAGCTCTGCCTACAATACCAGCCACATAGCCAAACCTGGAAAATTCATCCACTGACACCTGAGTCTTTCCCTTTTACAAGCAAGATCAAGGAGAAGCCCATGTGTCCTCCTGTTATAGCTTCCAAAACTCTGTAGTTACTCTTGATACTTTCAAAGGTTTCGTTTGACAGTTTTATTCAAGACTTGATGGATGGTAGCAAGAGGTAACAGTTTAAGTGATAGGTGAGCCATAGCATCTTTCTGCAACTTCTCAGATCTAAGCCCTGGCAAGCAACAGACCTCTGAAGATGGTAAATCTAGTTGGTGGATGGTTGCCTCTGGTCTCACAGGAGGGAGTTTAGAGTATCAGTATTAATATTGTTATAATACTGTTTTCAGCTTCTAATAGTGAAGTGTTTCTACATTCAGGCTTTCTAGCTATGAGCCTATCATGGTCAATATTCCCTTCTTTCAGAAGTGTATCAGTAATACCCACTGCAGCTGCATATAACAACAAAGCTCAAGCAGAAATCAAACTTCAGGACTGGCACAGTGCTTTGCAGGACTGTGAGAAGGTACTAGATATGGAACCTTGCAACATAAAAGGTAAAGGAGAACATAAACTTGCTTTTCTATGTGTTATTTTATTTCTAGCAAATAAAATAGTACATGTCTATTCATGTTGTCAGTTGACTTAACGAACCTGATCAGGTCCAAGTATGAATAAGGAAACAGACTAGCTCCCCAAAGTAATTTTAATAATATTTCTGAGGTCAGGGAAGTTTTATGCAGTTCATTCTGTTGATCTGTAGTGGGTGTTCGTATGTGGTAACATGGCGCTAACTTGTTTTCCGTATGACGACTTAAGCCCTCTTTTATTCATGCAATGCATTGTTTCCATAATACCCACACTGAAGTTTTAATTATTTTAAAAGCACCATGAAAACAGTGAAAGTTGCTGATTTAATCTTTTCTGAAGGAAATGGCTGTACTTGCATGGGTGGAGGGGAAAAGTTGGAAAAATGTAAAAAGATGCTTCACAGTTTGTGATTGGCATCCCAAAAGGTGTTATGTGAAACTGCATCATTAAAAATGATCAAGAGAACAGATACACTAATACAGTCATTACAAAGTAAATGCAGAATTTTTAAAACTGGTTTACCCTTGAAAAAAGTGTATTTTTATCCACTTTATGCTTCAAATACATAAATAATACTCTTTGCTTCTTTGTAGCTCTGATGCGTCGTGCTACTGTACACAGTCAGCTGCAGAATTACCAGGCAGCTATAGAGGACCTGGACAGAGTATTATGTGTTGAACCACAAAACGCTATAGCTAAGGTAAAGACCAATAAGTTGACTATGACTAGCAACAGGTTGTATGCAGTTGTAGCATGAAGTGTGTACAGCTTATATTGTTTGATTTGAATATGAGTTTTGAGGACATGCTCTGCTGTGACAGCAGTCAGTTTCTCAAGACCACATAGGTACCTGTGGTGGAAATTAGGTACTTGAATGTGACCAGACCTTCAGCCTACTGAAGTACCTTCAATACTTAATTGTGAGAACTTGTAGGCACTCTAAGTCTTCTCTGCCAGTGTAATTTAGGTGCCTGAATTTTTGCTGCTGAACATGATTACAGTATTAGTGTCTTAGCTGATTAAAGTTACTTGGACATTTGGCTCAAGAAGATCCACTGCGATAGGTATATTTAAACCTGACACATAATTCACATGAAAAATCAAAAGAGATTATAAGTTTTTATTGTTAACCTAAAAGGATATTACCTGGGTTCTGTCCTCAGTTCAGAGTGATGTTATAAATCCTCATTTCTCACCTCCAGGCTAGAATGTAAAACCTTTCATACCTGTTGATGAAGCCGGACCCTCCTTAGCCAGTTTTGGGTCTAAGAAAGCCAGAAGCTTTCTTTGGAAACTCAAGGGCAGGATGTGGTCCTTGTATGACTATTACTTCAGCTATTTAGGAGAGGATTGTTTGTGTCCTTTCATTGGTAGCTTCTTAGGGGTGTTTTGTGGGTTAAAACTTAAGCCTTGCATTTGGACTCTGGGTGTCCTGAGAATCTGCAGTACCAGGTAGTTCTGATACTAAATGTCTCTTTGTCAATTAGGAATCCATCAAACTGCTACATTCGCTCTGGTTTTTTTGGGTTTTTTTTATACATATGACTTCTGGATGCTGTGCAATTGCCCTCATCACCTGAATTCTGTTCAGCTTCTGTTGGCACATTTTGAACTGCTATCAACTTGCTGATTGCTACTTCTTTCCATGGAATTATATGATCACTGCTATTGCTTGCACCAGTGAGGGAGGTTATGTCAAATTCACTATATACAGCATTCATCCCTTTTAGAATGTTCTTGGAGATGAATTCCTGTCCATAGTCCTGTTCCAGAGTTTCACAACAAACAAAGAATCAACCTGCCTGATTTCCGCTTGCCCTTCTTTTTTTTTAAACACCTGTCTCTAGATTTGAATTCTAAAAAGGCTTTTGGGATTTTTTTTTTCAGTTTGCAAGACTGAACCGCTAAATAGCTTGTGAGTCTGTGTTGACAAACTCCACAACAGTCTGTGAAAAGATTGTTGAATCGGCTATACTAAGACTTGTCATAGTATCAGGCATAAGGTACTTGCTCATTTTGAGTACTCTTCCAGAGATGTAGATTCATTAGTAGCTTTGCTGAGTAATGCTTCTGTAGCTGGAAGCAGATGTCTGTACTTTGTTCTTGTCTGTGCCAGCTATTATGCCATGGCTGAGACATCTAAAAGTGATAAGGGCTCGGCAGGGAATTTTGTCAGTTGCTCTTTGCTTGGAGGATCCTCAAAACCCTCTTCAGATAAATATGAATGTACTGAACACATACAGAGTTAATGTTTATGTGCAGAGTCACTAATATAAAGGTAAATTGACTGTCACTAACTGGAATTCTTCAATATACTTTGTTCACATGAATCATTGCCTGTTCCTGTCCTTGTTTTATCTTTTCCTTGAGGAAGTGGGTACTGAAATGGCATTTCCTTTTACAGCATTGAATTAAATTCAGAATAGTGCATAATGTTGGGTCTCTGCTCTGGAAGTGTAACGTGCAGGTGGAGTTTTTTTTCTTGAGTAATCAGAAATGTTTATGGAATGAGAGGCTGTTTGATCACCTAATTTGCAGTTCTTACAAGAGGAGCAAACCTTTTCATTATTCAACAGTGTCCTCCTGCTAACTGCCAGAAACCATAGCGTAAATTTTGATAAACTTATTTTAGGAGGTTTTTTTGAGATTCTGGAAATAATCTGTTTTCCACTAGAAATAATCTGTTTTCTTACTCTTCTGACTAGACCATGCCAGATACTGCAGTAATGCAATTTGCTTTTTTTCTTTCTGGGTTTTGGTTGTTTGGGTTTGGGTTTTTTTTGTTTTGTTTGGTTGGTTTTGTTTGGGTTTTTTCCTCTTCCTTAAACAGTTCATTCAAGAAAAGTATTTGTGTGATATCTTCCGAGTTTCTGAGAGACAGAAGTTGAGTGTTAATCTTGGTTTTGATACTGACTCTTGGAAAAGCAATGTCATGGTTTTTTTCTGTATTTTTATATTGCAGAAAAATCTGCTAGAAGTTGAAAAGAAACTGAAAGGTTTAAAGCCTGAATCTGAGACTCAAGGCAAAGGAAAAAGGATACTTATTCAAGACATAGAGGATTCAGAAAGTGATGAAGAAAGAGGGCAAAATACAGTTGAATGTGAAAGAAGCAGCAGAAATAAAAGTAATGTCATGTAATTTTCTATTTACTTTCAATCTGAGAAAAAATCTTTGCCTTTGTTATTGCCATCTTTATTCACACAATTCATCCATATTTGCTTGCAAAGTATTTTGCGTGTTTGAAGACTGAAACGCATTCACTACTGAAATTTGAGTGAAATCTAAAATCCAGTTTTATTGCACATCTTTGGAACTATTTCTAGAAGGGGTATAATGGATAGATGGAAAATATTGCTATAAATCACCTACTTCCCTGTATCCTGTGTAATTTTATACATATCCTTTGGTGTGGACCCAGTTGGGAATGTTCTCTGGTGTTAGAGAACACTGTGTGTTCCTTAGCTGTTTCTCTCACACAGGACTCCTGCCTTCCCATCATTGCATTTTTCTTCTGCATGTTTCTTCCCATAACTTTATCAGAGGGTGTAAAAATAACCAAGTGGCATATAATTTGGTTATTTTGCTGTTGTTTGTTTTGAAATCTATCAGAAATCAATCTTTTTTTTTTTTTTTTTTAACCTAAGAGATCATCTAGTCTGAAAGTATGTATTAGAGGTGAACAATATGTAATTCTTGTACTGTATATAGTTTCTGAGTAGCTGAATGCAGTTTCTGTTCCTGGATTAGTGGGTGAATGACTGCAAGACTGCCGAGATGAAGCTACTGGTATAATCAGAATATATGACTTGTAGGAGGAAGGGAAGCAATAGGCACTACTGAGGCTTGCACTGGCAGTTTATTTTTAGATTCAGCGGCATGTCTGGGCTCCAGTCTTCGACAGAGTGACATCCTTAGGTTGGTTCCCACCCTTTCTCCTTTCCGTTGGTTCTTTAAGGTAATGTGGCTTGACAACTGTGACTTTTGTGTTTTCTGTTGTCTATGTAGTTCTTTATCTTGAAATTAAATCAGTGTGTGGGTTTTACAGGTTAATTGTAAATATTAAACTGTGCATGTGTGAGTTAATAATGCCTTATTTGCAAAGAAATTTAAGGAAAATACATTTTTTAAAATCAGTAGGTATCTACTAAGTCACCTCAGCTAAAACCCTGGAAGAAAGGATAGATCATGTCCTTAGTCTTAAACACTACTTAATTTGGGGCTGCTTTCATTGGGAGCATTCAGATGACTAAGTGCCTTCTAGCTCCATAGGAAGACTCCCATTCTGTTGATGAAAGGTTAGGCTTTTAAACAGGGCATTGTCAACTGACGCAAATGTCGCATGTGTTCATGTAAGTATTTCTGAGATTTAGGAGACAAGCACCTTCATAGGTTACTCTGTTTTCAAGTACAACTAGAAGCAAATACAAACTCAGTTCAGTTATTGAATAAATCTGGTATGTTCCATGAATCTAACAGCAATAAACAGACTAAACATCTTATCTGTCTTTTCTATACATCTAGTCATGTAGTCACAGTCAGTCCAGTAGTCCATGTAGTCCAGTCATGTAGGCACATTGAATTCATGTTCTAGTTGGTAAGCCTTGTACATTCCTACTAAACTTATAGCATGGAGATTGGAAGGAAAACAACAAAATATTTTTGTTTTCTTTAGCTCTGAAGAGTTGATTTCTCAGACAAAGCAGTATATATTAAGAATGTAGTCTCTCTTCATCTTCTATGTAACCGAGAGAAAAAGTAAATCCTTTTTGACCAATAGAAATGGAAAATTGCTTATGTTTTAAGACTGTAAAAACTAGCATTCAGGCACTGTAAAAACTAAAGGTCATGTATGCATTTGACAAAGAGCCTGATATTTTGACGTTTATAGAAGTTACACAGTGATAAATATGGTTTAAAGATAAATATATTTTAAGTAGCACTTTTAATTAATGAAAATTTGCTGACCATATACGGAAAAAAAAAAAGAAAAATAAAGAAAAATTATTATTAAAATTTAGTCTGTGGAGATTTGGACCATTCCAGTTGCCTTCATATATAGCTAGTCCAGTGTGGATAAAAGACTTGGAAATGTTTCCTGGCTTCATAATAAATGAATTAACTGTGAACTGAACTTAGATATTTTTCATTCTGCCATCATTATTTTTGTGCCATGCTTCTGGAGAATAAAAACTTTGTATAGCTGGAAACTAATTTTAAATGAAAGACAATGTCATCCATTAAAAGACCCCAAACAAATATTCCTTTTGGAGTATTCAGTAGCTTTTGTTTAATGACATTCCTTCCAATTTAAGTTTGCTATTTTAATGGTAACATGAACTAAAATTCTTGCTAGTTTGTATTTGCTGTCATTCTGGTCAAAATCCTGCCCACACTTTTCAATTTTTAACTTTACTTTTCAGTAAGTTTTCTTTGGAATTTATAATCTATCCAGAGGTTTGTTTTTTGTTGGGTTTTTTTTTTTTTTAAGAAAAGTTTGTAAGTGCTGATTTTTTATTTATTTTTTTTTAGGACAAGCCCAGAATACTGCTTTCATTAATATATTTCTCTGCAGAGACCAATACAAGAATAGTGGTTATGTTTTTAAGACTGAAAGTGAAAAACAGTGAGAATGAGATTTGCGAAATATATCTGAGCAATTTTGTGCATGGTGTTCACTCAGTTCAGAAATACTTAGGCAGGTAGGATAACCTGACAGCTAAACCAGTTAACTATAACTACTCGTATTATCAGGGGAGCTCCAAAGGCTATAAATGTTTCCTGTCAATCCAGGATCAGTTCTGTGCACTTTATCTTCAGGAAATTTTCTGCTGCGTTCAGGAAGTGATGTTCATATTAATGGCATTCACGTCATTATCTGTCATTATTCACACATTATCTTGCTTTTTTCTGTGGGTCAGAAAGTTGGGCTGTGCTTCTAGAGTATTTCACTGTGTTTTCTAAAATCTTGTCAAATTGCCTGTTTATCTGTGACATTTAAAATGTTGGGTTTTTTTCCTTTATTTTACTAGAAGGTGTGCAGAGTATTGTCTGTTTTGGTGGATGTAAAGTGAAAAGTATTTTAGCATGTATTCTAAGGAAATTACTATTATACTATCACTGGCTTCGCTCATCAGCCTAGCTAGCTTTTTTCCCCTCATCCTCTCAACCAAATAGACTTTAAAACTTTTTGGCATATTTGGCACTGCCAACTGCATGGATGGATGTACATCTCAAATAGAAATAATTTACTTTAAGTTTTATAAAAGAGTCTGTGTGAGTAGAATAGATATCCTATCATTGTTCCCACTGTGTAGTATGAACTTATTATTAAACATGGTATTTCAAGACAGACACCCGAGCTAGGAAGGACAGTTGGAGCTTTTGTCTGTTAGGCACAAGAGAATCTATTGATTTTAAGCATCTTATGCTTTGCCATTCTCTTCAGTTTGATTTCAGTAGCATTTTGTGCATTAAAAAAACAATAATTCTGTAATTTGGAACGACCTGGAGTTCATCCATATTAAATCAACTTCATAAGTTTAGTTTGAATTACTGGAAGTGTCACTGCAATATATGAAGGCATGAAAAAATGCTGTTGGACAGATGAACACATCAAGTTAAGGGAAGGTGAAATCCCAGCACCTCAGAGTACCAAACACAGAGTTGCCTTTGTGTGACTGGTACTATCAGTAGTCAGGCTTTCTGCAGAAATCTGTATCTGAATACTGTGGTGGCGATCTGGTAGGAATTCAGGTGAAGAAGGAATATATATGTTAGTATCTGATACTCTTATTGTATGATTTTTCTGAATTAAACTAGTAATAAAGAATAGTGAAAGTTGAATCATCAGGATTATTTGTAAAAGGCTTTTTGACGTTATGTTTAAATGAAGCCTCTTCGAGAATGATTTATAAGCTTTTATGCCTCCTATGTTGTATTTGAGAGGTTTGAAGTGTGCAACATTACTGGTTTCTTAGCAGTGTGTTTTAATTTTAACATGCAAGCATTTTGATTTGGTCACCGAAAATCAAAGCACCAATATTGCAATAGCCAGTATGTAAAGAGTTAATTTCAAGGTGAACTCTGTACCATTCCGATACCACAGAACAGGGGTTCATAGTGTGCCCGGTGAGAGGAAATTACATGTCGTAGTAATACCTTCTCAGTAATAACTGCAAGTTAGTTGTAAGTAGGAAATTTATCTGTGTTCTTGGAAGTGTTTTCTAAGGCAAATAAATCTTCATAACACTAGGATGCCTGAAGGATTTGGTCTTCAGCTGTGCACCCCTCTTTTGCCAGGACGATAGTTTCTCCTGATGATGCAAGCTCTAATTCAGCTCATTAACTTCCTTGTAGGAATTGGCGTGCCAGTCGGAGGAGAGGCGGCTGTGGGAGAGGCTGCAATGGGCAACACGCAGAGAAAGTTTCATAGCAAAAGAGGGGGCATTAAGGCGGAGGACGAGGAGACACAGAAGCAGAAGGAATCCACTGAGAGCGGATTAAAAAAAGGCACATCAGAGAAAAATACACAAAGGCAGTTGTCAGACTGTGAAGGTGAAGTTAATGGCTATTTACACAGTGATCAAAAAAGTGAAAGCCCTGAAGCTGAGGAGGTCTCCGGATCGCTTGAAGCAGGGTCTCCGTCGGCTGGTGGTGGCAATTTCATTGCACTTCCTCCTGCTGCAGCAAAACTAAAAAGTGAAGGAAACGAGTTATTTAAAAGTGGACGGTTTGGAGAAGCTGTGTTCAAATACTCGGAAGCAATTGAGTATGTCACTGGTTTAGGTGAGTGTAATGCCTTATACTTAAGTCTAGGATTGTTGTTTAGATTATTTAAAGGAAATGCAAATGAACTGACCTTGCCTATCCCTGGATTTTTGGCAAGAGTTACTGTGCAGTAAATTCTTTGTCATTTCAGTGGAGGACAATTTACATGGCACAAAATAGAAGATTATGACTGAAACAGTACTTTTAACTTCCTAGGGCAGAGCTGTTTGTATTTATTTACGTGTTTGAATAATTGTATATTCTAAGTGATGTGATAAAGGAAAGCTTCTTGCAGCTTTGCATTGTCAGCAAACTGCATAGCTGCAGTGTCACAGTATGTGAGTCTTTAATTTTTGAATGTCAGTAACCATCTTTGATTTTAATTGTAACTTCTAGGAGAACAAAGTCCAGATGATTTAAGTATCTTGTACTCAAACAGAGCAGCGTGTTACCTCAAAGAAGGGAACTGCAGTGGCTGCATTCAGGATTGTAACAGGTAAATTGCAACCTCCCATGTAGGGCAGCAACATTCCTGATGATGAGTAAACATTTTAACTGGTATATTGTTATTGCAGTTTGGCTTAGAACAGTCAGTAAAGACTGATACCCTAAATCTGATCTCTGTAAATAAGGGAGATCTTTGTCAGTTATGTAAACAATCACATGGAACCTAGGGACAGAGTAGCTTTTAACTTACTGTCTTATGTGAGTGCAGTTGTTTGTTAGGCTTCTTGTGTATGCAGAAATGCCTATCAGGATTAAAACTTCTAAGACAAATGCAAGTGTATTCAGTGATGCTCTGTAATAACTTATGTCAGAAGCTTTATTAAGCCAGATGGTTACCACAGTGTTGGGGATTGCTTTCAAGCATGTGCATGGTGTACATGTGTGGGTTCTCTGTGTTTGGTTTGTTGTTTTGGTTTGGGTTTTTATTTAATACATACTTGTCACAGTTATAAACAGTAATCACAGCTGTTCAGGAATTGAGCTAAAATCCTTTCTGCTTATTGTGGCTTTTAAGGATACCAGAGTTAGAGAAGATTAGACACCTTCGACAACTTTGAAACACTGCCTACCACTAAATTATTAGTGTATTTCTAGGCTTTTTTTATATTTTCATAGTTAGGCTTAGTAAGACTGACATGCAAAAAGGGATCCTAAGGCAGTTAGAAATCATACTAATTAATATTTTTTTTACAGCATAACCCAACTGTTGCAAATCCCAAACTAAAACTAAAGTACCTTTGTATTAATTAAATATTTGACTTACTGTATATATTCTGCCTGACAGAAAAGTTTTCTGAAAATGTAATCTGAAAAATAAAAAAGAATGACTTGTTAATAATATTTTATTAAAATAGATGCAGGACCAAACACAGCTGGCTGGTAAAAGAAGGTGGTGTACTTAACAGCCATCACATTTTTCTCTTCAGGAGGTTTAAAGTATGTAAGACTTCAGTTGAAATCAGTAATAGGACTGGGGGTTTTGTATTCTTACCAGTTGGAAGCTTATTTTCTTACTGCCTAATGATAGTGTCCTTAATGTCGTGCATATTTTACAGATACACAAGGAGCCATGATGCTTAGTGAGCACAACAGAGGTAGAAGTAATTTAGACTGGGAAGCAGAACTGCAAAACTGCAAATACACAGGAATTGGGAAATGTCAATTAAATGTTCTCTAGGCAACGCAACACAACACTACACAAAGAATGATCTATGAATAGGTTACTTGATTTCAAAGTAAAAAGTGGTGTAGTGCTTATATTCATGACATAACTGAACATTTATCTTTTACTAAGTTCTGGCTATTTAGGGCTTAGAAGTGTATAAAACCCCGTCTGTTGGATCTCTTTGTCCCAAGACTCTTGAATTGTAGTGCCTTTGATTCTTACTACAGAGGTGAAATAGAGCTTCTATGCACTTATGTTAATTTATTTAGTACTGTAGTGTGTTGGTCCCTGGCTATATATTTGCATTCTACTCTGAAACTGTACTTTCCCATTCCCACTGATGCTATTCTTCAGGCCGTGGCTTCCTCTAAGCTTATTTATAGTTGGTTATTTTTTTTCTTGATGTTAGGAACCTGAAATTGCATCAATACTCTTCTGAGTTACAGAATGTCAAGCATTTTTGCAGAGGTTTGTAGGGGCTATGATGTTGTGTGCTGTTGTATTTTTCAAATGCTTCCAGCAGCACAAAGAGAAATGGAACGTTGGTGATATTTATGAAATGGAAATTGGAAATGTTTCTTCTAGAAATCTTTATTTCTCTAGCTTTAGGAGGAGTAATGGTGCAAAGCCAGTTCACAGAAAGGGCAGCCTGCAGCCTCCTGGGTTTCATATGAACAGAAGCACAGCCACTGGATGAGGGGAAGTGATTATCCCCTTGTACTCAGCACTTGTTAGACAATATCTAACTAAATTAGGTGTTGTCTAACTATGCTGGTTTTGAGCTTCCCCAGTACAAGAAAGACAGTGGTCAACTGGAGTGAGTTCAGTGAAGTGTCACTGAGGTGGTTGTGAACTCTGGAGCACTTGCCTGGAGAGGAGAGTCTGAGGGAGCTGGGTTTGTTCAGCTTAGAGAATGGCTTCTAGAGGTCCTAACAGCAGCCTGACAGTACCTATGAGGAGGTTACCTAGAGGATGGATCCTGTCTCACTCTGGCAGTGGCAGGACAAGAAACAACAGGCAAAAACTGAGCCACACAAGGTTCTGACTTTGTTTTAGGAGAGGTATTTTCCCCATGAACAAGGTGGGGCATAGCAGCAGGTTGTCCAGAGATGTGCAGAGATTCCTTGGAATGTTTTCAGGGCCTGACTGGATAAGGCCCTGAGCGACCTTGCCTGATCTCAGAGCTGACCCCACCTAGCACTAGGAGTCTTTCAGCCTGAATTACTTTATGATTCCATAAAATCTTAACTGGCTAGATGCATCTTAATTTCAGTATTTCAAAATTTATCTCTCTTCCTCTGTGGCAAGAATCACTGATGTATATAAGGTAGTCTGTAATGAATACGGCTTTTGTGGACTGCTTCTTCATATTGCTGGAAAAGCACATGGTATTTGGGAGGTGTTGTGATTACACACTGTCAGGAGTTGAGCTCAGTGTTGACTAAGCATGCAGTCAAAAGAGTAAACAGGCAAAAGACAGGCAAAAACAAAACAAAACAAAAAGTCAGAAATAGACAGGTGCATATTCATGTCTTGCTAAATGTATTTTTTACATGCATACTTCCATGTAAGGAAGAAGGATGGAAAATCATGTAGGCAAAAGCACCATATACTTAAAATCCCCATACATCTTGGCATTGAAAAGATAGATTTTGACTTAAGAAAGATAGCTTTTGCTCTTGAACAGCTACCATTGCATTAATTTTTTCTCACTGCTAAAAGCAGTTTTCCAGATGGAAGCTGGGGATTTAAGTAGAGTAAGTTGTCATAAAAGCACTAACAATTTCAGAGCTGTATGTCATTTGGGGTATTAATATAAACCACTTAGTGCCATTTTCCTTGCTTGTGTAACTGTAAGGCCTATCTCAAATAGCAAAGTTGTGTATATCATAAAAGAATTTTACTAATATTATTTCAGTTACTCTGTTTCAGTTCTGCATTTTTCTTCTTTTCCTCCAGAGCTCTGGAGCTTCAGCCGTTTTCCCTTAAGCCTCTTCTACGACGAGCAATGGCAAATGAGTGTATGGAGCGGTATCGACAGGCATACATTGATTATAAAACAGTCCTACAGATAGACAGCAGCATCCAAGCAGCAAATGATAGTGCTAATAGGTAACTCCACTTACAAACTGGTGTCAGTCTGAACAGAAAAGTAGAATTCAGTGTTGTTTGTTTTACACGCACCTTCAGTTCTGTATCCTTCAGAGTCAGGATCCTCACAAGTAGTGTGTTAAAACTTAAGAGGGCTGGCTGTCTCATTTGTTTTCTTGTAGCTTCACAGTTTTTCTCTGCTGGCAGTAGTTGCTTTCTGTTTTAAAAATATGTTTTGAAGGCTTTTTTTGTCATTTCCACATGTTTTCTTTCTTAACTTTATTTGATACCACATAAAGTAGTTCTTTAAGGTCCATACCTTTTATCTGACATTTCTGTTTCCTTTTCGTATTAGCAGTCTTCCTGTGGCAGCTGGAGATTTATGTTAAGTGTGAATCCTTCAGCATGCTGCAGTTACGGAAACACTGAGGGAGCTTGATACAGTGGTTGGCTACAAAGCTTAAAGATGTAAAAACTATAACTGAATATTATTTTAAACTGAAGTGTTAATACTTCCAACATGAATTCTTGCTGCCAAGAGAGACTTCTCAATTTCTGTAATTCTATTTTAATAGTGTAAAATCAATGTATACATACCATTGTAACTGTCTTCTCATTAGGACATAGTAAGTATTTAAGTGCCTGAATGATAGGTTTTTCCAATCCCTTTCCTTTCCTTTTTTCTTTAATGGGCAAAAAAAAAAAGTATTTATGAAAGTATAACAGCCATTAATCATTGAGCAGGAACCTACATGCATGCAACTCTTAACAGTGGAATCTAGTACCTTTTTCAAGACAAAGTCATGAATGCTTGCATTATTGCTTCATTACAAAGTCCATAATACCTTTAAATCCTACTTACTTGACCAGAGGTGGACATGATGACACTTTATCATCTCCTCTTAGAAATCTTATTTTTGATAGCAGCTGATTGATACTGATCTCCTATATCTGCCCCAACAATGGAGCACTTGGATTGGTGGGATGTGTAACTGCTTATCCTGGTATCTGTGTGATTATTATACTTTTTTTTTTTAATCTTCTCGGCTTATTTTATCTCTGGATACTGTTTTCATATCTCTCCTTGACTTGCAGCTTGCTTAGTAATAAGCTTATTTCCCTTTATTTCTCCTAACACTCTTCCTTTTCTCTTCTCTAGGCCTTTCTTATGTTTTTAGCTTCACTGCTCATTACTCTTTCCTCCTTGGCAACCCATCACCTTATTTCAGCTGCTTCTTCCTTCTTCTCTTCTGCTGGTAATTAATTTTTGCTTGCAAATGCTTAGTTTCTAAAGCATAGACCTCCCACATAAGTGAACTTTTGCTATAATTTATTTTTTAGTATTTATGAATTAAGCTGAAATTGTTTCCCAGAGTGTTATTTTCATTTCCAAAGTAACAGACCTTTTTAAAAATAAATGTTAACAAAAAATGTTATTTCCTCTACTGCCTTTTAACTTAAAGAGACAACCCCAAAACGTGGTTTAATTTATTTTCTTTTTTATTATTTTAGGAATGTCAGGTCTTAACAACTTGTTTTTATTGGAGAATTTCTTTGGTTTTAATTTTCTGTGAGAAACTGGGTGATGATGTTGTAGGAAGGAGTGGAAAAACTCATCATCCTACTTGTGTTTGAGGGATGGGTTTGATAAATCATGTTAAGGCTTGTCTTTCTGTACTTACCTAACTAAGCAGGCTTTCCAGAAATCTTAGAATGGAACGGGTGGTCAGTCTGAGAGTTTTAATAATTCTCATGTAAATAAGACAGATAGAATTTTAAATTTAAAGCCTTTACCTGGTTATTTTGTAATCAAAAGGAATTAAGAATGGTTGATCATCAAATACAGTAGGATTCTTTCTGCTGATCTACTTCTAGATCAGGTTTTTTCTCAAACTTTTAAAGCCCATTATGATAAATGGAGAAAAATTAAACAGAAAGGCAGTGGGACTGTGGTTTACTGTAGAATTCTTGTTTTACTTTCTGGGACTTCCTAAAAGACCAAAACTAAGCAAGAGAACTGGATTGGGTCATTTATACTCATTCTAGCTCATTCTTCATGTCACATTCAAGGTTAATTCTTTTTTTGGGGGGATGCGTATTCGTGTAGTGGTTTTTTATACCTGTGTTAGGTGGAAGTGCACCTAATACACGAATTTCAGGTTTATTTGCTGTAGTATTATGTGACTTGCCTTGCTACTCGATTCGGAATTTTCCTCTGTTAAAGTAGGTATTTGAACTTGAAGTTGAACTTGACTCTTAAGGTCATTTTGAGATTAGAAGACGTTTACCTCACTATTATTCTCATTCTCATAATTAATTAACATGTTTTGGGTTTTCTGTTGGTTTGGGTTTGTTTTTTTTTAAACACCACAAAAGTTGTAATGGAACCATGAAATCTTATATGGCTTTTATCATTATATTTACTTAGGACTTTCTCCAAAATGTATCACAGCAATGGGTAACTCTCACTTGAATGGATTTTGGGTTGAACCTCTCATGTACAGAAATAGTTGACCTATATATATGTACATATAATACATGTGGAAAATAATATATACATTATATAATATACATGTTATATATAATGAATACTATATGATGCCTAGTACATAATGTATAATATATAAATGTTTATGTTGTAAATAGTTTTTATATGTTTTCTTCCCCATTTTAAAATGGGGATAAACAGTGGTTGATTGATAAATTACTGACTGTTCTTTAAAATGCAACTTACTGACTGTTCTTTAAAATGCAACTTAATGCCTATTTTGTGACCTGCATTGGTTATTCAGAAAACTGTTGTGTAAGAGATTTCATCGGATACTGGCAAATTTAGATATCACACTTTGAGGGTATTGTAATCTACACTTGTTACAAGTAACCTCTGTGAACAGCTGAGGAAAGTAAACAGAATAAATCTTTTTTTCCTATTTATTATAGCATGTGGTAGGCAGCATTTCAAGTTTAGTTGCAAAATCACTTGCTTAAATATTTACAGATCCTGCTGAAGTCAGCTTCTTGTCTTCTAAATGCTAACATAAATACTCTAAAAAGCAGAAAAAGTATAAATCTTAAACAAATGCAACACCACTGACTGCTATGACAGTCTTTTTTAAAATAATGCTTCAGGATAACTGCTTGGTTATTTTTAAAATTAGGACATTGCATTATTTAATTTGGGTGTAAGTTATTGAAGTGTGAGTTAAATATGTAAAAAGTCATGTTGGGGGGACTTTTCTCTTTCAGAATAACAAAGGCATTAATAGATCAGGATGGTCCCAGTTGGAGGGAGAAACTGCCACCAATTCCAGTTGTCCCAGTTGCTGCTCAGCTGCACAGGTGGGATGGAGGAAACTTTACTTCAGAAAATATGCCAAGAAGTCCTGTAGAAAGCAAAAGAGGAGAACAGTTGCTGATGAATCGTACGTATAGTAAATACATATATATATATCCACACAAAAAAGAGGAAAATGGCTTCTCGGCGTTTTGGCTAAAATCAAGTGTAGTGTCTGTTCTTACCAGTTTAATATCTGATATGATGAGAGGGCTTTATATTAAATGGCTTTTTGGCACTAGGAGTTGGAGTGAGAGCTTGCTCCCTTTTTTTGGACTTGATGATCTTAAAGATCTTTTCCAACCTAGTTGATTCTAAAATCCTAATTGTAAAATGGAATAAGATTTAATAATGTCAAAGAAACTGCTTTAGAAAATATTTACCAGAGACCTTTGTGGAAAACCAACTTAGGTGGTTGTCATTTAAATGATTCGGTGTCATGTGCTTCAGGGAGCCACAGGTATGATTTATTTTAATTCCTTTTTTTAAACCAAGTGATGTAGTTTGCAGTATGTAATTTCTGAAGCTGCATAAAATTCATCAGAAATACTTCTCATCAGTATATTGAGTCTTGTCACAAGTATGGATTGTTTCCCTGACATCATACTACAGTTGTAAAACAGTTTTACCCCACAAAACCGCCACCTAAACGATCACTCAGTAACTTAATCAGCTGCAAAGTCTGTAGCTGTCATTTAATTCTTCATGAAAGCATTACTCAGAGTAGAAAGGGTAGACTTGCAGATGACAGTAGTTTGTGACATGGGCTATAGAAAAGCACTTCTGAGTTTTGCTTTTATTTTTTACAATGGATTCTAGCTTTGACAGTGCCAGTAGTCACCTTTCAAAGGTGTTAGTTCTGAATTTGTTTGCATATAAGCAATGTGTGTTTAACTCCTGTAGGATAGTTTCTTCCTCCTGACTTTTTTTTCATTCATTGCAGTTTCCATTTTTCTCCTCCTGTAAATCAGGTGAAGGAACCTTCCTGATTCAGTTTTTATTGACATGGAGAATTCTTTTTGCAAAGGCCTTAACTATGATTTTTTTACTCAACTATTAATAGGTTTCCCCTTTGAGTTTATCTAAATATAAAGAAAAATAGCGTTGAAGATAATCTTCACCTTGATTAACACAGGGGAGGCTGCAATGTGTAACTACTGGGTTGCTGGCTAAGTAAGTAGCAGTGATTGGGTTATCTGTCCATAACACATTACTGCAATAATGCATGTCCTCAAATAATCTGCACTTTTGGGCACTACAAATTTAATTACTTTAAAAAGATCTTTCAGATAGTATTGAATTTATTTGCACCTGATGTAAAACAACAGACAACTTACAAATACATGTGTTTATGAGAACTGGATGTTTTTCTTGAGAATAAGTTGTAGTTTTAGAAACTTGCAGTAGTGTGGTTAATAAATGATTTGAATAATAGTGTGTACTAAGCTTCAGTAATGCTACAGAAAATTGTTTTTCATTAAAGAAACATGAGGCGTGATGCTGTATAATTTAAGCTCAGTTAAACTGATAAAAACTTTACTTTTTTAAGATGTCCATTGTTAAGTATTTTCATTACAGTTGCCAGTACGTCTTGTTAGTGATTCATGGATCTTAAGGAATGGGCAGCAATTGGGTTTAACACCTGGATTATTTTAATGAAATAGAAAACCAATAACTTGCACAGTTGTTGCCATTAAACATAAATGGTTAGCCTGAAAAGTGCTCTTTGTTGTACTGATTGTACTCCAGGCTTTTTCTGCTATATGACTTGTTGGATTTTTATTTCAATGTATAACCAACCCTCCTAAACCTTTCAAGTAGTAAGGTTGGATCTGTATAACCTTGTGTAATTTTGTCAAGAGGTAATTTGAAGATCCTTGTAGTGAAAGGTATACAGATGAGTGGCTCCTGAGAACAGTGGTGATCATGTTTAGCCTGTTACGAAATTTAACAAAGCCGGCTGTCGCTGTGTTTATGAAGTGCAGCATTTTGATGCAAAACATGCCTCACTCTGTTTCAAATAGAGTGGGGCTTTGGTTAGGCTTTGAGATTAGAAGTACTAAATGGAGACTCTTCACTGCAGGCTGACCCTAAGGTTGTGGTTGCCTACTTGGGCCTGTACTAAATCAGTGGGACCTGACAGTGATAGCTGGTGGCAAAAGCGTGCCAGCAATAATGTTCAGTCAGTAGTTAAAAATTTCTCATTAATTTAATTAAAGTACTAAGTCTTTCTGTTGCATGACACTTTTTTTTTGCAAGCTGTCTGTTGTCTTTTCTGTTTTACAACTTGAGTTATAATTTAGTTGTGTTTCTTGCAAAAGTTTGTTCTGGTTTCTTGTTGTTACTTATTTTTTGTCCCAAGCACCCATGTAGGTTTTTTGGTATAGGAGACTGCTATATTTTTATGAAAGAGCTCACTAAGTTCAGTTACTGGTTAAAAATAACTGGTTATATCCAGTGTATAAAACTTCACGCCTGAGAAGTAGTTCATATTCTTTAGCAAGGTACAAAAAGTAGATTTTTCCATTATAATTTACTTAGAGCTATGTTACTAATTACTGTTTGCTCACAACAGAGACAAGAAACTGCAGTCAGGATTGGTTTTCCACTGCAAACATAGCTAAAAGTTGCAATCTAACCCAGAAGCATATGCAGGAAATGATGGGAAGTTTTGAAGGAAAGACAGTTACGAAAGAACATATTCATAAAAAAATATTCATAATAGTCATAAAAAAAACCCTAGTTAGGTGTTTTGAGGTTCTTCAAAGCATCTTTTATAAATAGTTATTAACAAGATACTACTGATCTATCACTAACCCCTGCTGATGTGATGATTTGTTTGTCATTTGTCAGTTTAGCATAGTAATTGTGATAGGTAGTTGCTTGCAGAATGAATATTAGCTGAAATTATGGCCGCTTTGGTGTGCTGGTGGAGATTTAGAAGGTTTTTTATCTTGCTGATTACATCTCCACCATTGTATATAAAACTGGTATCCCTGTAGAGATACACAGTCCCTCTCTGCCACACTGTATAGACAGAGGGAGGTGAGAGTGTAGAGCTGTCTATTGCATTTCGGTTATTTTCAGCAAGGTAGTTACACTGGTGGATGGGAAAATACATGTGCCAAATACAGACATGGTACTGCATGCCTTTCTTAAAGCAGGAGATCTGGGACAGAAATGGCAATGTGCAGATCAAGAGATACTCCAGTTGCCAGGCATTTATTCTTAGTGTGGGTAGGTTATTCAGCTACCCTTAATGAAATGACCTTCTTATGTAACACTGTGATCCTTTTGTAATGTAGGTGAGGAAGCTGAGGAGCAGTTCAAGACTTTAAAAACTGAAGGGAATGGTTTTGTAAAAGAGGGTAAATATGAAGAAGCTGTAAATAAATACAACGAATGCATGAAATTAAATACCAAGGAATGTGTGATCTACACTAACAGGTAAAGATGCAAAGTATAAACCCACTTTTAGCAGTAGTAGTTATATTTTCTCACGGGAAATAGAGATTTTGCATACCTTCAGTCACTGTTGTAAAAAAAGGAATTTTTTTTTCCACTTGAGTGTTTCTAACCGATTTTTTTGTTAAACCACATTATTCTTCAAGGGGAACAAGTAATAATGCCACTAACACGTATCTTTATACATCTCTGTATAAATAGGTTATGCAGTAGTAGAAGTTATAATAGGCGTAGCATTTTGCAACATTTTTTGAGAATACTGATATGATTTTAATTAAAAGCTAATGTGCAGTAGCAGTATCTCAGATATGAAGAGGAATAATTCAGAGAAAATGTACATTTTTGAGAAAATAAAAGTAGGAACATGGCCATACAACAGCATTATTCTAAAGTCTGACCTAATTCTGCAGCATAATTCTTTATGCTGTAATCTTACCAACTTTTACAAACTAAGAAGGGTTTGATAAGGCCACTACTTGAAGAGGAGACTTCCAAGTAATAGTTACATGCAGAAAGAAGTATTGTTTATTTAATCTAGAACACTTCTATCAGCTACTGTACTACAATATTGTACTAACATAGGCTATGCCTTTAAAATACTTACATATCTACCTGATTTCAAGTGTTAGTCATACTTGAATTTTGACTTTTATTGCAGGAATTGACCTTCTCTAACTCTATCCAGTGATGTCATTACTACCTACTGGGTTTTATGTACTTTAAAAAATAACCACATTGAGAGTGAATTATGAGAAGTACTGTAATGAACATTTATGAGTCAGATACTGTTGGCACTACAGCACTGTAGAATTTACTTACATTGCCGTGTATTCTGTTTTTCTGTGTTAGAGCTCTCTGTTACTTGAAACTGTGTAAATATGAAGAGGCTAAGCAGGATTGTGATCATGTTCTTCAGATGGAAGATTCTAATATTAAAGCTTTTTATAGAAGAGCACTAGCGTACAAAGGATTACAGGTGAGGAAAAAGAACATGGCAGGTATTCTTAAGCACTTCTGAACTTGCTTATGCTCTTCAAATACAATCAGGTAGTTGCACAAATATGCAAACATACAAGAGTATTCCATGCTGATGTTTTATTTCTTTTTAGAGCATTAGGCATACATAAAACCTTATAGAAATATTTTTGCAACATAAAAACCTGCTTTCTTTATTACAAGAACATTGGAATAAATGAGGTTTGACTGGAGATTGGTTATGTAAGTTTCAACTCTGTTCTAATGTTCTAATCCTCTTGGGTATCCCAGTCTGTTTTTTCTGTCAAGGTGTTTACTGTATCTTTGCTGATGACGCATGGATTCTCTCCAAGTCTGCCTGCCACTGTCCATACTCAAATCTCAAGCTGTCTTTTGGCATCTGCTCATATTTGAGTGCTTGTCGTTATTGAACCGGGGTTTTAATTATCTCAGTTTTCTCTCTCTTCCTTCCCCACGCACATTATGAACTTAGTAATGTACTTTCTCACTTTGTGGACAGTGTCGGTATTCAGCCTTTGCCATCTTTGGTGGTGTTGTCCATAATGTGCTCATCTTACAGTTCTTTGAGTATCCTTTTACTTGATCATCATAAATGCAGGCTTACATTGCTCATATCCATCCTAAATGTGACTGCAAATCTTGTGTTCCGTCACTTGAATGAATTAATTTCTTTTGTCTCTGTTGGTTCCCATTCTTCAGTGATGTTAATTAGCTCCTGCACTTCATAATTCTTTAATAGCAGTCTTTACCCTACCTGTCAGCACTTACCTGGTATTGAATTATCAGCTTCTCACTTCTTTTGGCTCATGATGGCAGCTATCCTCATCTACTTTGTATGAAATTTTACGAGTGTCTTTTAAACAAGCATCTCACCAGCTTTTTCCCATGCTGTTCTTCGCAATTGGAAGTGATCACTCCAAGCATCCACCAGGGTTTGGCAGTGTCCATCAAGTGAATACTTACCTCAGACCTCTGTTATGTTTAATGCCTTCACAATTAAGAGCTAAAAGCATGTAGTTTGGCAAAGACCCAACTATGTTGGGAACTGTTTTTCCTATGTAAATATCCAGATAGTTAACCACAAAAGCTGCAGTGGAATTTAATGTAGTAAATGAGATTTTTTAATAGATTTACTGAGATGTGTTTAAAGGAAGATCATGAAAAAATCATGCTTGTGTGATGAATTAAGGCCTGTAACATAGGACACAGGACCCTGGTCTGCATGTCCTTATAGTCCAGCTTGCAGTCCAGTCTCTTGCTTTGAGTACAATCATCTTGTATGATTTTTGTTGAGAAGTCTTTTAGGCTGCATATTTAAATCCAGGAGGGTTGGTTGTTTGCTGACCATTGTGGTCATTTCCAGAAGACTGTTCCAAAATCTCATTGCTCTGTAGTTGCGAATGCTCATACCTGTAATTCAGATGGTTTAGCTTAATTAGTAGCTATGTCCTGATTAAAGCAGTATGCCCCCTTCCCGCAGTCATTTGCTAAAGCTAAATAATTCTAGTTCACTTTGTTCATGCTATAGCAGACTTCAGTTCACTTACAGACTTATTGCAGTGTCTCTGCACCTTGAATACCGGTCATCAGTTTTGAACAAAATAGTCTGTGTAGGAAAGAGAAAATAAGTGACTTGTACACTAGTGCTTTTATTTCAGTTCAGATGCTGAGGAAATAGCTCAGCTGGTACATGAGGATTTTTTTCATGATAATATACATTAGTTACAGTAACCTGATGATACTGGTTGGGAACAGAGGAAATATGAGGTCCCTCACACAACAAAATTACATTGATCTTTCAATGTCTGCATGGTCTTCTACTATTTACTGCTGCATTTCATCTTTAACTCCAGCCATCAAGGTGTCTTGATTTTTCTATTTGATATTCTAGTCTTCCACAGAATTGATGCTGTTAACTTTGTCTCTCCAGAAAATTTAGTCTAAACCCCCATAATTTTTAATGGTGAAATTTGAAATAAAAACATTAAACACAAGTCTGAGTCCTAATGACAGTCTGTGACTGTGTTTGTTCTCCTAAACCTGTTCATCTCAGAGTTCATAATGTCATCCCAGTCTTTTCAAGTATTACCAAAAATTTATAGTGTTACACTGTAAGCAGTTGTGCTTAAAAGCTGCAATCTTCAATAATCTGTTCACTCATATAGAGAATTTCTCCTGAAACTGTAATGAAATGACACTGTCTGCATTTAGATTATTTCTCTTTGCTTAATGTTGAGATCCCAGTATTTTTATTCCCCTTAACTGTAAAGGAAGTTATGGTAGTTCACATTTGTTTTTCTAGTGGTGTGCTTATGAAAAAAGTATTTTCCCTTCTGCTTATAGAATTATCAAGCCAGCATTGATGATTTGAACAGAGTACTTCTCATAGATCCAAACGTTCTTGAAGCAAAAAGGGAACTAGAGGAGGTAACTCACCTGCTTGACGTTGACAGCAGTTCTGCAGCTGGCAGTCAAGAAAAGCAAAGGAAGAAAATAACAATACAAGAGGTATGCGTGTTCATTTTTAAAAGCAGGCAGTATAGAAGCCACACATTTGAAAAGATAATACTGAATCTTTTGGTTCGCACTTCTTAGCTCTAGTTTTTTTGGGTGTTGGGATTTTATTTTTCATGTTATCCTGAGGGCATATTGGAGGATTCTTGCATATGTATTGGGTGTCCATTATATTCCATAGTAAAGCTTGGACTGCTTTGAAGTGTGTGCAGAGCCACAGCAGGAATGGAGAAAGTACATTTAGAGGCCACAAAACTTGAGGGTGTGCTCCCTTGTAAACAAAAACTGCTTAGACTTAGAGTACCTGTTTTACAGAATGTGACTGTCAAACAGCAGTTGCGCTCTTAAATTCTGTGCTACTCAGGAAGCCTCTGGGGTTGTGCTGGCAGAGGTTCATTGTCAGCAGGCATGCTGGCTGTTCTGGTGCTAGTAGTTAAGTTTCTGAATAATGAAATCCCACCTTAAAGAGCAAAAGTATGGGTAAAACATCTGTAGTATCTTATAAAAGAAGTACGTGATGTAATGTTCTGTACTGGATCAAAATGTTAGGATTGCAGAGTTCTGGATAGAATTAGGTGATGAAAGGATTTTCTCAGTCATCTGATATTTTTGGATTGTAGCTTTGCTAGTCTTTTAAGAATGGGGTTTTTTTCCCATTTAATTTAAAAATAGTTAAAATATGTAGTTCCCAATCTGTATGGTGATACTGTAATTTGATAACATAATTTCAAACTGCTGGTGTAATGGAAACCTCAGTTATTAATATAGAAACAAATTGTTTTATTGAAACACTTCACACTGTCACAAGTTCATGGGGTTATGTAACGGCGTAAGCCGGGTGTAGTGTTAGTTAAGCTATCAGTTGTGACAAACAAAGGGTTCTGGAGAGTGTTCACAGGAGGTTTGGGAAGTGACCACATTGCTCAGGGACCAGCTAACTACATTACTGGCAATGGTAGTTTTTTTGGAGTGGGGCAGGAATCATTCATGTTTGCTGTCGTAATTACAGCTGCCCTCTTAGAGAGCCTTCCCTGGCTCATCTGCCGTAGTACAAGGTAGGTCCATGAAAACAGGCTGCAAAGTGAAGAAAGTTAGAAACGGATTTATCATTATTGTTCCATTTTAATCAAGCTATAAATATATGAGACAATCAAGATTTCTCTCTTGATAGTAAAGATTGTTGAAAAAAAGAACAAAACGTCTGTAAGCCCAATGCGGTATTTTCCAAAAAGGCTAACCTAGCCCCTCCGTACAGTGCCTTAGACTTTCCAAAACGCTTGGCAGCCTTTGAAGAGATCCTATTCAATGAGTTTTACTCAGTTCATACAAATTCCATGACTCTTGGTAACTTGAAATAGATTTTAGAAAGTGTAGATGGACCCATGGTTAATTTCCTAGTGACTGATTCATGAAACTTGGTGCAGGCTGCGCACTTGGGAAAAGTTAGGTGGGTATTCAGGCAGTCAGACTGTCCGGAGCTTTCTCTTCCACAGCAAGGCTCCACCAGCAACCTGATGTACCTGTCATATATACCTGTGCTGTTCCAAAGGCACAGCAAGTGTATTGGCTTGACTTCAAGTCAGCAAGTCTAATGACTTCAGTTCTGCTTGTCTTCTGCAACTGCACGTTTAATATATGTATAGAGTCCTTCTTAGATTTCTCCCTGTGGTCTTCAGTTGTCTTTCTACATTGGAGTGCCAATCAGTGAAAGGAAATGTAAAATACACACTTTTGACTACAAACCTTTAAAGATGAATTAGGTACTATTCTGGGGGGAAGTAGAACATAAAAGGACATAGGTGCCTTTCTTTTATGAAGAGTAAAATGCTAACTTTAATTTGGTGACATTACTGATGGATTATATGCTTGTGGTTTATGAAGCTTCAGGTTGTCTGTATGTCTACATTGAAATGATTTGTTGTCATTTTCTTTGTGAAGGTGACTGGATCTGATGAAGAGGAAGAGGGACTGTTTGCTACATCGGATGTGACTGATGGCATTACTTCTAAGGAAGCAGTTCAGGAGAGCGTGTCAGTGAAGACCTCTGAGAAACTGCCTATTTCTGAACCAACTAATGCTTATGACTTCGGTCAGATTATAAATGCAGTGAATAGCAATAATGATAAAGCTGCTTGTGCAGATCTTTTAACAATTACTGATCCCAAAAAATTGCCAGTGCTGCTAAGTAACAAACTTGAAGGAGAAATCTTTCTGTTTTTCATCCAGTCATTGGAATATTATGTAGTTGGAAAAGATCCTGGTCTTGTATATCAGCACCTTTTCTACTTGAGCAAAACAGAAAGATTTAAGGTAAGAACCTATACTGAATGTGTACTTCAGCTGTACTGAACCTAAAGGAAATTTTCGTGTCTTTAAAGGAAACAGTACACAGATTTTGGCTCTGTCAGATACCATAATTTTCAGTCAACCTGTGCTAATTATAAAATAATCTGCTTTTTCAGGTGGTGCTCGCCCTTCTTAGCAAAAATGAGAAGGAACAAATTCAACAACTGTTCAGTTTACTTCCAGAAAACCAGAATAATCAGTACTCTTCAGAAGATCTTGAGAGCCTTAAAAAGGTTTATGAACTTTAAGAACTTAAAATTTACTGGTTGCATGCATATAGTTGATATTTATAAGATGGATGTTTGAACTCTGAAGACTTGCATTGGTTGCAGTGGGTCTTTACCCAGGCTGTTTGAATTCCGTTTTGTTTTGACAGCATATGCACATTTAAAATTTGCTGCTCTTTTATTTTTCTTGTAGTTGTATACATTTTTAATCTCCAGAATTTAATGCATATTATTGTGTTCAGTAGTAGAGTTCATGTAATTTAGCATACTGATTTTATTTAGACTGATTTAATTATATATATAAAAATATATTTTACATTAGGTATATAATGTGAAATATCTTGATGGTACGATAAAGAACACTTAGTCATCACTTGTTATATCATTTTGTGAGTTGTATGTTCTTGTGATAAAGAAGTGTCTTCAAACTAAACGGGTCAGTTAGCAGTGGCTTTGCTAACATGAGTTTACAAGAAGTATTAACATTTTTCAGACGCATTACTAAGGCCGCCTGTTTCTTTGCTGTCCCTGGTCTATACAAAATGGATTTAAATATTTATTTCTGTAATAGAGGTAAGCAGCAAAGGTGAATGAATACTGTATTAGCTTGTCCTGGAACACTTTAAATCACAATAATTAATTATTAAGTAATTATTAATGGGTATGGGTTTTGACAAGCGAGTAGCTTACAGTGCACAGAGAATTCTGCTTTTTCTGTGTGTGGAAGGACCACTGGTTCATGTGGCCTTTGAGGCAGCAGTTGCACACTGGAAAACAAGTGGCTGTGCTTAGCAATAAAAAAACTTAACTCTGAGTTCCGTAATCAGATTATTTCAAACACCAGCTATTTCTGTTTACGGACATTTATAAAGCCAAAAGTGAAACCATTTTGTGGACCAGTATGACTTTTTTTTTATTTCAGGCAGTGTTTTCATGTTTTATATTGGATTCTGACAAAGCTCCTTTTTTTAAAGATAAAGCTTTTCAGATATCCTGATGCCTTCTTTGCACACGAGATACAAATGTCAAACTCACTGGCACTGCAGAGATAGCAGCAAGAATGTTGTTCTAATGCAAATATTTCTCAGGTGTAGATTAACTAAAAAAAATAAAGGGTTTTTTTCTTGAAAAGTGTAATTCTGGATTCTCTTTTCTGGTTCTGCACTCTGAAGGCTTTTAATCCTGACACATGGAGTATGGCAGAAGTAGAGTGCCGAGAATAAGGCTTTTAATTCCTAAAACAACTTAGTTTTTTTCTTTTTAAATGTCCTCTTTTTGTGAGGCTGTCATGTTCAGGAGAGATCAGTCACTCACCTCATCTGTGTGTGACCAGTTGTACTTAAGCAGCAAAGGGCTAGTTTCAGTCGTGGTGAAAGGTACCCTCACTAATTTCTGTGTTAGTGATTTCAGTCTGCAGTTTAGTATGTTCAGAGAACATTCGTTGTATGTGTGCAGCTTACTGATGGTTTAGAAAACTTAATCCATTTTCATTTAGTAGAATTCAGAGTGGTTTTAATAACAGTAGTAAGTTGGAGGATTGTATTAATAATACATGGATTAGGAAAAAGTTACTTTGCCTTAAAGAAAGCATAAAACCCATCTATGTAGTTCTAATACAGTTTTAGTTGCTTGGAAACTGTAGTTGAGTAAGAGCCAGTGGCAAAAGCCACCGCATCAGAAAAGCTCATGATGAAGTTAAGTATTTTTTCATGCCACCAAAACCCCCAAGTATTTAAAGCTCTTCAGGTATCTTCGAGAAGCAGCTGTGACTGCTGAAGTTGGTATCTCATGTGTATAGTTCATTTTGATGCTGAAGACAAACATCAGAATAGTTGTAGCAGTAAATCGTAATAAATAATTTAGCAAATCTAGGAGACAGACATTATTAAAAATACAAAAGATTTTTAAATAGAGTGTTCTTGATAAATCTTTTATCCATGAAGACAAAGAAATGTGTTGTCATAGATGGGTGTACAGTGTCACAGTAAAGGTTTAGTCAATCCCTAGCAATTACACTAGAAACTTAAAAGTAATTCAGGGAAAAGCAGCCCAGTAGTCCAAGAAGATACCTTTTCCTGTAATACCTTCCACTTGAATGTCAGCTGAACCAGAGGTTAAATGGGTTTGAGGTAGAAATGACGGAGATGAGCAGATCAGGAAGCTAAAATTACCCCTTGGTAAGAAGTCCTAAATGAAGAGCTGTGGCAGTGCTGGTAGGAGGGAGCTGTTGCCAGCTGCAGGCAGGGCTCTGTACCCACGTGTCTCGGATGTGGCCAGCAAGAGATTAACAAAAATCCTGATTAAAAAAAACAGCACTTTGCTGTGAAGTCACCCATCTCCTACAGCAAAGAAGGAGCTGATCAGGAGCGTGTCTGTCTTCAGTAACAACAGGGCAGGATTTCCTAGAGAGCTTAAACTTGGCCCTAACAAAACAAATAGGTTTTCATTTTCTGTGCGTGATTAAGCCTGATCTCAGTCTTAAGGCAGGCCATAAGCTTTGGCTGGTTGAGTATTTAGACAACCTCCAACCTAGCCCAATCACTCTGCGGTAGATATCCCCTTTCCTAGAGGCTTGACAGTGATCTCAGCCAACATTCCAGTACGTTCCCAGCCTTTGTTGCATACCAGGAGCTGCTTTTTAAGATCTTTAAGCTCATTCCAGTCCATGATCCCAAAGGGAGAAGGCATGTTCTTGAAGTCATGAATTCTTGAAGCTGCCACCAGGCAGGGCACACACTTGCAGCAGCTCCAGGGCATCAGCTGCAGCTTTGACAGATGTCTGAATTTCCTCCAGTACCTTATTCTTCACCTCACTCCAAAGTGAGCCTCTGACACAGAAGACCTTTAACAGCCATTGATGCAGTAATTATGAATGCCCTACAGTATAGGTAGTAGACCCTTAAAGTTGTAGCTGTGCTAAACCTTTAGTATGTCTAAAGTATCAGGTCAGCTGTACTGGCTGCAAGCCTTTTTTGTCTGATGTTCCTGATACCTGTCTCAACTAGAAACTTTTGGTCTCAGCTTCCAAAGTTAAAGAAATACATAAAATACAAGGGAATAAAGAAGAAACTGACACATTTCTTATTTTAATAGCAGAAAGACTAAGTCAAATACGTACTTCTTAAATAAGTTAGCAACTCTCAAATGTAAGAAAAATGGCTGTTTGCCAGTTGAGCTGTTCGTCTGTAGCACCACCAGTGGGCCAGCTGTGGTTGCAGTCATTTTGGTGATGGTCCTACCTCATTCAGGTTTCATTGAGATTGGCTGCTTCGTTCAGACTGGGCTGAACTAGTTCAGGAGGGCTGGTCTGACAGGCAGAACGATCCTTAGAGGCATAGAGTGAACTTCCAAGAAAAGTCAACTCAAACATACTGATTTGACCTGAACAGAGCAAGTTGAGGCCACCAGGCTTCAAAGCCTGCCCCTTCTGCAGGGCAGTGTTTGACTGCTGGAAGTCATTCTAGGGGTGCAGGGGGTGAAAAGGAAAACTTTCAGATATTGATGTCGAAAATACACTTACTTGGCAGGTAAGGGCTGCCTAAACGTGTCCCTCCTGGGAACATCTCCTGGGGAAACCTCATCTGGGCCAGAGGGAGGAACAGCTGACATCTGTTTTGAAATGCTCCTTTGCAAATGGTTACAACCCCTGTGCTTGACACCAGTGGAGGCAGCGAGTTTCTGTAACCACTGGAAGGATGGCTGGTGTCCAGGGAACAGAGCCTGCCGGGAACCAGGGCTTCACTGCTGTTGTTTCAATCCCTTCAAAGTATTTCTGAAATCCACAGGGAAGCAGCTCCAGGTGGAACCACTGCTGTCACCCGAAGAGGTGCTACAGGGGATGAGCATCGTCACAGCACAGTTGCGTCACTGGCCAGAAAGCTGATTTACTGCAGCCAGTAAACCACCACTCCCTTCCACTCTTCCCACACAGTAGGGCAGGCAGCAGAAACCTGTGAAAGCCCAGTTACGGGCAAACCACACATGTCGCTCTTACATGGGAAGCCTTTTTCCACTTACCAGAACCTGCTCTGCTTTATGTAACACAGCTGCACAACTACAGAGCTACTCCCCATGGCTGCCAAGCTTTCACAGGCCGGCAAACTGCAGTATTTGTACTTGTTCATTACAAAACATTTGTGAACAGCAGGGAACCAGACTCCTTCCCCACCTGTAAATGGAGGTGTGTGACCTGGGTCAGTATAACTGCTCACTGCCTGCGAGCTGCAGCTGCCCAAGGGCAAAGGGCAGGCACCTCAGAGCAGGTTCAAACCCCGATGCCTGGGTGAAGGAGCATTAAACATCACTTCTCCAGGAGTGCTCCCTCGCTCAGTGGGGTTCTACCCATGTGGCGCTGTTTTCCTACCCACATCCCAGCGCAAGGCACAGCCTCTAGCTGCAGCAGTGCAGAGCACTGGTGTCAGTTCCTTGCAGCCTGGTGCTATTTCTCAGTTGCTGCTTGCTAAATGCCACCCTTGTAAATAAATTCAGCAACATGAGAGCGTTTTTGCTAGGAAGCAAGAGGGATTATAGGGGGATAAAATTCTTGGCTCAGGGTGGTGGGTTCAGAAACAACTTGAGCACAAAGCCTATGAGGAAAGGGTAGCTTGAGCCACATAAACCCCATCAGCACTGGTCTGGTGCCTAGCCCAACTTCTCTAATTTAGGCTGTTGCGAGTTTTAATTTCCTTACTGTAGCAAGCAGTAACAGTCCTTTTGTCAAGGACACTCACCAGGATCTGGTGATGGGAGAGCTGTGTCTGGTCAGTTGGATGGCTTTGCCCACCAGGATGACTGCTGCTGGTACCTGGTGTGCAGGCAGGTGCTGAAGCAGTCATGTCTCAAGGCTACACAGTGACCCAGCCTGGCCCATCAGCAAGGTGTGACAGCAACTCCATGGTTGTGGTTGAGCTTCCAGCTGCTGCAAAGTGGCAGGATTCTGTGCCAGGAGAGTACCTGTCCCTTCTGCTGCCTCATCCAAACCCAGAACATCTCAGGGGAAGCCAAGTGCAGCAGCTTCATCACTTGTAGGTATCAGCCCAGAGGCTTGCAATGGAATGCTCTCACCTTCCTGTGCTCCCAGGTGCTGCATCTCCCCACAGTTCCAACAGAGCATACACCTGAACATCACAGCTGGGAGCTGCTGATGGGGCAGGTGCTGGCAGGAGCTTCACACACCTCTGTCTGTGACTGAGGAGCAGGAGGATGGACTTCCTCGGCCATACAGTCCCACGCACTGCGGGCCTCCCGTGTTGCTGAAGTGGCAGCTCCATGTTAGTGCTGACACCAGAGCAGCGCTCAGCCCTAGCCCAATGCCCAACATCAATCAGCACTGGATGAGTGCTCCGCGCACTCTGCATGCAGCTCCCATTGCCTCTGCGTGGCACTCTGCAGGACTCTGCATGCAGTTCCCTGCCTCACTTCCCATTTCTCAAAGCCTGCTGTGCAGTGGAGGGTGGGAGCAGCAGCACAAAGCACACAGACACCGAAGACAGCAGGCACGGGAGTATCAAGCTGTCCCTTGGCTGTGCTCAGACCAGAGCCACTGACACTGTCAGAGCATCGCTGTGCAATGTGGACCAAAACCCCAAAGTTTCCAAACACTGAGATAGGACAGGGTATTTTACCGGTCTCAGTTTCTGCTCAACACTTTTTGCCCCCTTCCCGGTATGATTTGGCTTAAATTATGATTGAATAAATTTTAACCAGACAATGCCATAGCATGTGACCTGGTATTCTGGGCCTGGATTTTTTGTTGTTTTTCAGTGATGAAACTAAAATCTCTCCCCACAGCACCTGAATCAAGCAAACTTTTGTTAGGAAATTACATTTAATTTCATTAATTCAGTTCGTATTTTTCAGCCATCTGCTCAGTTACCCTTATAAAGCACTGTTACCCACAGGAATGATGCCCTCGCTAAATAGGCAACTATTTAAAGATTAATTTGGATTTGCAGATCAAAATGACTGGAAGAGATACAAGTCATGCAAAAGATGTTTTCATGTCACTAAAAAGGTGCCAGCTCATTCATGCAAAAGTACGTGACACTGATTCAATAAAAAGGGATGTAAAACTCCAGATGCTTTACTACCAAAAAAGGCAGCTATTGCATGAGACATCAAATTCAAAACTAAACTGAAAATAAAAGCCAAAGGGGAGGCTCACCTTCTGCTGCATGGCATGGAGCAAATAACATCTGGCTTAAGATGACCAACTGAGGGTGGTTGTGAGACTGCACTGAAGTTTGAGGCCTTGCAGGACATTCAAGCAGCTGGGCTGCCTTTCACTGTGCACACACAGAAGCACAACTGGCTCATCAAGTTATATTTTACTGTGTTCTCGGGCCCCTGGCTAAGCATCAGTTAACACTTCAGATCATCACTAACAGACATTTCTGTACAGGCCTGAAAAATCAAGTGGAATTCACACACTGGTGCTTCATTCAGTCAATGCTGACCTTAATTCAATACAATTAATCTTCGGTAACAATGTCCTTTTTAAAAGCATTCAGATGGGGGGATATCAATCAAGAACAAAGCACAAAAAGGAGCTGTTAACACAAACCTCCCCACAGAACAAAATCTGCATTTGCTTCCAATTCAGAGTGCCTGATGACATGGCAGAAACTGCCCATATGCCTTGCTGCCATTTCTAGGGTACACTGCGCCATTTATTTGTTACATCTCTGAGTTTCTGCCATTGGAAATGGAATAGACAATGCTGCAACTGTAGCTTTAGACTTGACCCAGCAGAACAGTTCGCCTCTTGTTATTCACTTTGACATATATCTTACATACGGGTTTGGGATGAGGTAGATTCAGCTGTGTCTTCTGTAACACATCCGAATCAGTTTTAGTTTTTTGCTTCCTGAGCCTGTCACAATGCAGTGAGAAAATAAGCCTAATGAATAATAGGCTGTTCAGCCAAGCAAGAAGTACCAGTTGTCACCCAGAAACTCTGGCCAGCCTGCAGTTTCACATGTAACTTCATACAGACCATGGAATGGAGAAGAGCATCACTTTAGATGCAGAAAGCAGAGTTTGAGTTTAGTTCCACAATCTCACCATAGCCTGTCTACTTGTGGCAAGACAGGGCAATTTTGTTTAAGGAGTAATATGCCTCTCAAAGCCATTCCCTATCCTGCCTGCCACAGAGGCTACTCAGATTGCCCTTCTGTAAGAAGAAATCAGGTGAAAGTCTTCCACAAAATGCAACTGTAGATCTTGTATTTCAAGGTATCAGAGCACTCAGCTGCCAAAGGACATGTAACAATAAAAACATTTGAAGGCAACAAGAGATGTCAGCAGTCAGCACCTCACGGGAAGAGGAAAACCTCACAGCTCCTTCTAGGAACAGACATGTTTTCATACAGCTCATCAGCACAGCAAGCAAAGGACCACTAGAAGTCAGTATTTAGACATTTATTTTGGATATGCAGTTTACACGCATATTATTGAGGAAACTGAATTGCAAATATACAAATACTGTAACAAGCATTACCAAATAACAGAACTGGCACTAGTGTTATAAGCATATTACTGAAGCTGGTGAGGATAAGTCATGGAAAAGGACTGCAGCTCATGACATGTTCTTTGTATCCAACCAAACTTCCAGTAGCACCATAACGGCAATACATGAAACACAAGACAGAACACTGTTAACTGTTATTCTGATATTCACAAGGGGTTTTTTTGTTTGTTTTGGTTTTTTTTTGTTTTTTTTTTTTTTTAATCTTTTTTTCATCCATATTAGTGAATTACATAGCAAAAACCAGCATTAACGGTGCGGGCGCTTTGGACAACTTCGGCCTGTGTTCAGCTGTACAGCTCCAAATGCAAAAGGAAAATAAAAAAGCCAGCATATTTGGAACCCATCTTTGCACTCGGGCAGTCATTGCACTGCACTTCGATGCTGGGACTGAAGGTACACATGTTTTGCAAAGAGATGTCATGTCCACTAAAGCCTGAGTGAGTCTTTGGTAGGCTAATAGTTCAGTATTATTATACATTTATCTACCACAGTCATTTTATTCACTAGAGTTTTCTTTTGAGATCCAAGGATGGCCAGAGAGGACATTCTGGAAAACATTACAGTAACATCCTCAAGCGACCAGGCACTTCAAACCCAGTCTTTTCCAAAGGCACCAAGAACAGATGGGGCATTGTTTTTCCCCTTAATGAAAGGTGACTGCACCTGCTTCTCTACAATGCTTATAAATCACTGGATTGGAATTTTACAGTTTTTACACACTATATAGTAGGCCTTATCTGCTGCGTGGTTGGTTGCATGAATAAATAACCCCACTGTTCTTCACAGGCAATGTCTCCATTACACCACATATTTAAGTACCAATTGCTTCTGGTTCAAAATTATGTAAAATGCCATAACCTTGCTCAAATGTACACACACACACACACACACAAACTTCTGACACAGGCTACATCCATCTGAAGAGACGCGGTTCCTTCTACATGCATTCTAAAAAGTGTGTCCAGTTATGAAACAAAATTGTCATTATGAGTACTCACTGTAGAAACAGGTCTGTCCAGGTCTCTGCAGAACCTTTGCTTCCCTTAAACAGAGTTCACACAAGAAGGGTTTTAAGTCACTAATGCTCCGCTAACACCCATTTAACCCAAACCCCATATTTTCCAAGTGAACAGTGCAGGACATATTATTCATTTCAGCATTTAACATATTAAGAATTTACCAATTTTTATCTAAATACAACAAGTATATGCTTTCAAGCAAAGTTGTGGCAAAAATACAAAACATGGATATATTTGTACTGCTGTAATGCATTTGGTTAAAGCCTTCATGTCTCTTCACACAGGTCTAAGATCCATATTAAGTATTTTGCCTTATCAGACAGGTATATATAAAATGCAGTTGTATCAAAACCTCGCTTCTGCTGGTCACCTGAAGCTTACAGAAGTCACATGTAATTCAACCAGCCTTCAGACAGGGTTCTTTAGTGGTAAGTATATATTTGCAGCACTTATAGACTTAAATTTCAGTCTGAATAGCAGTGCTTAATTCCACAGCATGTTGTGAATGGTTGTTGTTTGTTTCTTTCAGTGTTTCACCAACACCTAAACCTACATCTGTTGAAGATCCATTGTTAATGCTTTCCTCAGCAATGTAACTCAGTTGTGGAACATCAGTGCTTGGGGCTGTTGGAACAGGCACAGGGATTCCACTTGGCTGTGGAGAGTTTTCCAAGCGATCATTTTCCACCTCTGGGAGAACACTGACTGTGGTAAAGCGAGTGTGACAGTCACTGGAACCATGGCTACAGGAAGTTTTCATACTTTCCATATCTGAGCAACTGAACTCAGAAAAATGACTTGAGTGTGAATCTGCTACAGATGGAATACTATCGCTAAGAGAGGGAGAGTCAAATTCACTGGAGTTTGTGCTTTGCTGTTCCAACAGCTGAGCATCCATGTCCTCTCTTGTCTCGTTTATCTTCATGCTACTCTTCTTCCTCAGCTTACCTTTACATTTTTTCCCTGCTGTTGTTTCTTTGGACCACTTGGTGGCACTAGATTTACTTTCTGGCAAGCAAGCGGACGAGCAACCAGCATTACTCCGACCTGCAGCACTGCCGTCGTCAACACTACTGCTGCCGCTGTTGTGCCTGAATTTGGCTGGCTTTGATTCAATGTCCACTTGCACTTCCATACTATTGCCTTCCCTAGAACAAGACAGACTCCGTGAGTTTAAGTGTTAATCTAAGACAAGCCAGCTAACGCAGCAGAACAAACCCTCACCACTTTCCAAGATGCATAGCAAAAAAAAGTTAGAGGGCTGTTAACATATTTTAGAGAAGTGTTTAACCAAATAAACAGCCCAAAGAAAAACACAAAGTCTGAAGACCAAACACTTCACTGTGCTGCTGTGATAGCATTTCTCTCTGGAAATAACCTTGGCAAAATGCAAGCAGTCACATGTAATTAATTTTGTAACAAAATCCGCAGTTTCAACGGGTCATCACTAAAGCAGAACAGCTGAGTCATGCTTAGAATATCCTTTAATAAGCAAGGCTTATTAATCTGTTTTTGCCACATTTCTTTTACCTGTCCAAAGGGATGTAGGAGTTCAGAATGGATCCTGCCATTGCTTTGGTACTGGCATTGTCGCTAACTGTTCCCAAGCTAACAGTGCCAGATTCTCCACTCAGACTGTATCGTTCTTTCTGCACATCTGCTTGTACTTCCAGTCTGGGAGAGAAAGACAAAGACTTGCATATACTGTTACTGCAGTTAAAGCACACTGGGTGAAAATTAGCGTCACCTTGTAGAGTTTCTCCACCATTCAGTAGTAAGAGCTTCCCCTGTTTAAGGGGTAATGGGTTCAAACTTAAACAGGCAAAGTTTAGATTGGATATAAGGAGGAAGTTCTTCACTGCAAGGGTGGTGAGGCACTGGAATGGGTTGCCCAGGGAAGCTGTGAATGCTCCACCCCTGGCCGTGTTCAAGGCCAGATTGGACAGAGCCTTGGGTGGCATGGTTTAGTGTGAGGTGTCCCTGCCCATGGCAGGGGGGGTTGGAACTAGATGATCTTAAGGTCCTTTCCAACCCTAGCTATTCTATGATTCTAAGAATTTTAGTTACTCCAGTACAGATGCACGTATTTACCTTATTGAAACAGGTTCTCTCTTCTCGCTGTCAAAAACAACTGGTTTTTGACTACGAGACAAACTAAAACAGCTCAAAATAAAACCAGATTAATTTCCCAAAAAGCAAAATACTGTGTGTTAACCAGAGCTCCTGGATTCCTTCCTCCCTGAGATTTACATTAACAACTACAATTCTTTTACAGGTAAGTGTCCTGCACTTTAAAGATGGAAAAAAACAAATCAGAAGGGTATAAGTTCAAGAAATGACACTAGCCATGTTTCTCCAGCTGCAAAATTATTATTAACCAAATTAACAGAGAACTGTGTTCTGTACTCTGCTTTATACTATACTATTATCAACTGCAACAGGAATAATAGAAACCTGAGCAATTTTAAGTTGGGCCGAGCAGATAAGCCAAAAATCTAATCACAAGCTTTTTTCCTCAATGCCTTGTTTATCTATATTCTGTCAGTGAACTGGAAGCAAGCTTTTGTTTTGTTTTCCACTCTCACTCTCTAAAGGACAGGCATACCTCACTCAGCAGTCAGAGCCTAGAACACTGTCCCAGCATAAGGGATCTCTTGATGCTATCCTGTACTCCTGAGCACATGGATTTCCAAATTACTCAAAAAAGTCAGCAGTGTTAGCACCTCATTTAAGGAGCAAAATCCACCCTGAACCATAAATGTTAACAATCCTTTCCAGATACTCCCTTTCTCTCCAGGATGCAGGACAGCCAACAGTAAGGCCCCAATTCACAGGAGGCATTGAACACACAAGTGACAAGCTGCCACCTCAGCAAGGCAAAGTGCCCAATTGCCTCTGTTCCTGCCTATGTCCATTTCAAATCCATGCTTCACCCAGGTGTTCTGAAGGCACAGCTTGGTACTTGCAGACTACTGAACAAGTCAGCAGTTCTGACATCAGGGCGAGATAGACCAGAAAACACAACTGTGTTAAGATGTGAGGTGCCACCCTATGACTCCTGGGTAGAGGCTGCTCTCCTGGGAAGCAAAAACAAGATCTCACCCTGCTCACCCCGAAAAAAATACAAACTCTTTTGAGCCCTGTGGTCTGGCAGGATCTCCTGGAAGCCCGGAACTTCATCAGAGATGAAGCACCTCTATCTCCCAGACACAGCTCCTTTTAATAGGAACCAATTTTAAAGAACTAAAACCAAAAAGCCTAGTAATACCACTTTGCCTGCTTACATGTAGAACAGGATACTGTACAGTAAGAAGCATGTCTCTTACCTGTTAAAGCAGTTAACCATTGCACTTCCCGAGAGACTCCCAGTTATACTGGCCCCGGCCAGGGCCATGGTACTAGCAGTTTCGCTTAGGTTGTCTCGAATGGCTCCAATTCTATCCATGTGGCTACCACTTGCACTCAAGCTGCCAGTCAGGCCTCCAACGCTTCCTTCACCTATACTGGGGTTGTGACGTGCCTCTGCTACTGAAGTGGTATCTAGACAGAAATAAAGAAGGCTTCTCAGTTATGGAAGTAGAGCATAGTAGTTTCTAAAATGTGACCATGGAAAGCATTCCTGAAATTATGCTGACAGAAAGGATTTATTAAACATACTGTCACAAAAGAATAGCTTTGTTCAAGGGGATGGGGCGGAAGAGTGAGAGAAGTAAAAGAGGGCATCACATACTTAAGATTCCAAATACCAAAATGTTAACCAGGGATATGACAAGTAACATGCAGTAAAGGAACACAAAGACACCCTATACAAAGGATACTGCCATACAATTAAAAAATAAACTATCAGATCATGATTCAATTCCCCAGCTCCCTCTATTATAGCTAAAAAAGCCAGCCAGCTTCCACAAAACCAAGATGCTGAAGAAAAAAAAAAACCAAAACAACCCAGCATTAATTTTACCTTAAAACTTGCCTGTGAAAAAGACGTGAGCCTAGCTTTGATTAAAATGGGCAAGAAAATTCATGATGCTTGTATTACAGCACAGCATCCCTGAAGACATTCAAGGCCAGGCTGGATGTGGCTCTGGGCAACCTTACCTAGTTGGAGATGTCCCTGCTCATTGCAGGGGGTTGAACTGGATAACCTTTGAAGGTCCCTTCATACAAAAACTGTTCTATGAACAGTATCATTCTATGAACACAGAGAAGCTACTCTCATCTAGAGGTGGTCTTCCAGCAATGACAAGTAGTAGTCCTAGCTGCAAATAAGTATTCTAGTATCTAAGGCCAAACAGAAGCCAGAATCCATATTTATAGCAAATGAAACACTGAATTTTCTTACCTACAGCTGCATTTGTTCCACCAACATTGATATCATTTTCATCATCAAATTCTATCCTGACACCTTTTCCATTGCCTGCTGACACACCACAGCCTCCACTTCGGCAGAGGGAAATTGGAACCACTCCATACACATAAGCCAGCATAATAGGAACACCAATACCTACAGAGGAAAATAGAGTCTTCTATTAAATGTGATATTTTAGAGCCTTTCATAAAAGCAATTCCATTTTCCATGATTACTTAATATTTCACACTTGAAAGAAATCAGGAGGAAGTAAAATTAAGATACATTGGCAAATCACCAAGGTGAAATAACAGGAAAGTACTTCCAGTAGGCAGAATGCCTTCTATCAGCATTGGCAGGTAGAGAAGCTTAATGCTTGATGAATTAATACTTCCAGTACATCCGTAACAACTTTTACAAACAAAAGTATTTTAAAGGTTTATACAAACTCCATTGAGGACTGTAATAACGTGCCACCTGAGAAGCAGAAATAGCAGATTCTATTACAAATGTTATTTAACTAAAAAGTTAGTACCTCTACTAATTTAATAAGGGGCTTGATTTTGCATCCACTCAAGTCAAACAGGGCTTTGCTATCAATTTACTAGGACTTAACATTAATATTACCATAGGATCTTTCATATTAATTGTATCAGACTGATTCAATTTGAAATTTAATTATGCAAGTTTTCCTTAAAAGAAAACAATTCTGTGGAGCAAGATGGCAAGAGCTACAGGAAATCAGTGAAAGCACACACTGTATACACACACACTGTATACACACACACATCCATCCCACCACTGCTAGTGGACTGTCAAAGTTACTCCTTTGGCACACGAATTAAAGCACTCTTTGGTTTTGTTGATGGAAGTACACAGAAGGTCCAGAAAAATGGCAGACTGAAAATGCCAGGAGGCAGACCCAATGCAAAGGCTCTGCAGTCTAACCTAAAAGAAGGGTTCCAGTTATAGGGAATCCCGTTCGCTAGAAATTCCATAGCATTTAAGTAGGAAATCCATGTTCTCAAGGCCATTATTTTGGAAGCCATATAATGTTCTGAGACTGGAGGACACATGTTAATGGCAATGGGCCAAGAGCAGAAACTTCACAAAATAAAACACAACTGCTTTCCCTAAAAAGACTTCTGGTCAGGAATAAGAAACAGCTTGAAAGAATGAGGCAAAGCAGAGCCATAAATACATCTATGAGACTCTGTGTTCCACTACCTGTTTAGCAGGGATCTGACACCACAGCTACGTGAGAACAATGCAATCAGAGGCAGTTTTGACTACCACATCTGCATTTGCAGAGTGGTCCACCATCGTTAAAAAGCAGTTTAAAGTCACAGTTTCATGGCAATTTAGACTACCACTTGCTAAAAGCAGCCCTGTCTTCCTGAGGCCACTCATTCCTCTCTGAGCATTACTTCTGACACAAGGGGGAACACAACTGCATGATGAACTGGATCAGGGGTCTGAGCCAGTTTAAAACTAAACGGTGGATCGTAACGTGCATCAATTCTCCACGGCAGCTTGCTGTGCAACTGTAAAGATGCCTGTGCTGCAACAAAGAAGGAGCTAGGCAGCGCCGGGCAAGTCCTCAAAAAAAAAAAAAAAAAAAATCAGGGCTTGTTTATAGTGATCTTGAAATGACACAGTAAGGTGAGGCAGGGATTCTGTAACATACAGCCACCAGACTGTCTTCAGATGCTATCCTCAACAATACCTATGAAAAAAGTGTGACAGGACTCAAATTGACTCCTAGAGCATAACAAATAGTTTGTCAACTACTGTAATGTTAAGTGTAAGAAACTATTTGTCTCCTGCATTGAGAAAAGTTTAATATGAAGCTACTAAAATACAAATAGGCTCTGTGACAAGTTTTTTTCTTGGTCAATCATTTTACAAAAGCTTTAAGTACTTCAGTTTTAAAAGCCAGATATTATAATGTGATAACCTCAGTATGCAAGATAAAAATTATATTTAATATAATTTAGTATTACTTTTCTCCAGGAAATGCTGCATTCAAATTAAGTACTGAATCTTCCACTTTGCCTTAATAAATGTATAGTCTCAGACTCCTTGTTGTCTTGGTTCCTTCACCTGTAAAAGGAAACTACACTTCTCAGCTGTTTTATTCAAAAGTGCTTATGGAGTTCTGGTTGCAAGGTGCTACCAGTACACTAAATAGTATTTGCTTACCTACAGTTACTGCAGCTACAACTGGAGAAACAATTACAGATAAGGTTACACCACCTGCGATAGCCAAGTTTCGCTTGTGCTTTGAAATGTCTTTGCCTTCGTATCGATTGTGAATCTTAAGAAAAGAGAAAGAGGTTTTAGAGTATTATCATCAGTAATACATTGTTTCAGGGATGGAAAAACTGACATAGTCTGGAACCTGTACCCTGCTCTCTTCCAGGGAGATCATATTCTATGTCACAATTTACTCTTTATCTCAAATAAAAGAAAATTTCTTCATTTTAGGCAACTTTTAAAACTAGAAGTCCTCGCATCCAGCAATTAAGCATTTACCTTCAGCCTCAAGTTAGAAGAGCCAAATCACTGAACAGCTGTTTTGGTTTGTTTAATCATTACTCCAGCTTACATGGTTGGGAAAAGTAGGCTATTTTCAGGATCAAAGAAGTACCACATGTGATCACACTGACACTTCTTATTCCCAGCCATCTTTCCTCTGAACAATACAGAGTGAAACTTTCACAGGTTATTAGACCTATGAAAACAGAGGTTGACATAACAGAGCCACGAAAACCTTATAGTAAGGCACCCTTCACCAAACATAGCCCCGGAGGAGGGGAGAGCAAGTATTCCATTGCTTGGGCACCCCTCATGACAATCTATTGACACAAGAAATATTTCAGCAAACCTGTGTCTTTGCTGTGCTACTATTTACCAAGGAATCTGCTAAGCAGTATCCTTACTGATGGCCCAAGTCTGCAGTAACTCTGAAATGTGACTGCCTCGAACTTACCCACCACAAATCCCATGAACCTGAAAGGCCCTCAAAGATCCCTATTTTACAGGGATTTCCCACTTTTTGTGAGCTTCATTTACTCTCTCTGGGAATGTGGCTTTTCAGGGATATGCGCTTCACCTGTCATCATTCTTGGTTAAGACATAATTACAAAGGAACAATAGGTCACTATCTTAATGGATGTCATAAAGCTAAATTAATCCTCACCACATCTCAGGAGGAACATAAAAGAATAGAGAGAATAATTACAATATTTTGTATCAATGTGATACTGCAAAAAGCATGACATAAAATGAGTGGAAATCTTAAGTGTTGTGCTTTCTAAATTAAACTTTAAATTAGAGATTTGGTAGAGTAGTCCTCATTTTGGAATAAACGTTAAGTATTTGTATTTGTTCAGGCAAGACAGGGAAAGAAAGGACAGAGAAGACACTGCATTTCATATAAAGAGAATGCATTTACTTGCTCTGAGGTACATTATGCAGACTGAACGTGGAACATAGCTACCTGTGGATTAAAAAGGAGAAACTGAAGAGTATGAGTGCATAAGAGTTTCAAACCCAGGGAAATCAGGTTTCATGGGGCTCTGAGCAATTAGCAGGATCACCTTAGGCACTGAATTTTGCTGTTAGGTACAAATTTAAGTACCAAACCAAAAGGCATACAACTATGTATAAAGGCTACTGGATTCCTTAAATGTAAAGGCAATAGAAAGGAATGGAAGGGAGAGGTTGCAGAGAAGGAACTGATTGAAAATACCAAGATATAAGGTTACACTGGTAGAAATGACCATGGAATAAGACTTCAGACTTTTTGACTTTTATTCAAATAAAAAACCCCAAAAAAACAACTGGGCCAGAAGAAGAGGGATTTTCAATAAACGTAGAAAACTGGTAGGTTACAAGACATATCTATAAAAAGAAAGCACTAGCACTTCCTTAACGAAGCTCCATCAAAGCACAAGCACAAACTCTTCCAATGCAAAGAACAGACAGAATGTTTTAAAAGAACAAGGAAGCTTCCTTTACCAAAGCAGCAGCAGCATAAAGAAAACAGAAAGTAGGTCAGATTACTATGGATATAAAGGAACAGCATGAAGGTGTCAGGACAAAATCAGAAAGGTTAAAACAGAGGAGACAAAAAGCAAGGGACATCAAAGTTGACAAGAAATTATTCTGCAAGTACACTGCTAGTAAGAGGAAGACCAAAATGGATCAAATTGCCATTTAACAAAAAGGAAAGACAGCCAGCAGATGAAACTGGAGCCCTGTTCAGTTTTTTTCCCCTCTAGCTGTCACTGAAGATCAACTGTCAGCCAAGTGACTGGTGACAAAGGAGTAAGATCCGTAGGAAAACAGCAGGTTAGAGTGTACATACATGAGCTGATCTAAAAAACACTTCAGCAGGCACAATACCAGAGCCCCTAATAATAATTTTTGAAAATTATTATCCATAGAAGATGTCTAAAACGAAAAAAAAAAAAAATAGGTCAAACTGCAATGAGTCTTTAAAAGGTGTAAAACAAGAGGCTGGGGAAACAAAGACCAGTGAACTCAACTTCAATTTCCTGAGAACTGAAAACTGAGAACTTGCAGACACCAAAGCAAATACAGGAATAAAAAGGCCACACTGATTTGCTTTTTTCAAGTAGAAATCATGATGATCTAATTTTCTTCTGTGACAAGAAGCCTTGAGGATGGAGAGAAACAGGTGTTATGCACTCACTTGAACAAAATTTTGACATCTTCTTGTATTAGACTCAAACAGGTTATAATAGTCCAGACTGAAAAATGGATTAGAGAAATCTATTAGCTTCAAGGAAAATTGACAGAAAACATCTGAGTTGTGATTAGTTTCTTTTACTCCCCAAACTGAAACTATTCACTCTGTATTCTTCTTCCCCAAGAGATATACCCTGGATCCAACAGCACTAAACATTTTCATTAACGAGGAATATGGAAGGAGAAGAACATATGTGTTGAATTTCAGGTCAATACAATCTGGCAAGGTTGCAAGAATGCCAGAGTTCATACTAGCCTTGAGAAGCTGAAAAATGACTAAGATGTGGCACAACAGTAATGAGCTCAAGACTACCCTTAGGAAGAAACCAACAGCTTAAATTACCAGTATGGTGGGGAAGGGCATGTGTTTTAGAGTACACAAAATGAAAATAGCATGTTGTTGAGAAAGATAACTGGTAGTTACATGCAGAGGATCACCCTTTCATTTCACTCAGCAGTAGTAATGCTTCAGCTTCACTGCTATATTCAAACTGGACAAAAACAAAGGTGGCATGAAAAACTGGAAGGAAATCCAGAAAAGATAAGAATCATAAGCCTCAAACCATGTGGTTTCATGAGAGGCAGTCAAGAAAAACTGAAAGTGCTGTTTGTTTGGAGATAAGAATTAAAGTGGACTTAAAAATTATCAAATATGTAATGGGATATTGCAAAACAAAAGGATTCTTTATGTCAGCTGAAGATAGAACAATAGGAATTTCATTTAGGAAGACAACATTAGACCTATCCCAAAATCTAATGGGCAAGAGCAGAACACGCAATAATAATTTGAAACAGGTAACTGCTGCCTTCTTCCTCTTACCCTTTATACAGTTCTAATGACTGTATGTGACTACAATAAAACAAAATAAAAGGGTCAAAAAACAACTGCAGCAGAAGGTAGGAGTACTTACTTAAAATTAAAAAATAACAAGAATACAATTGAAAAGCTGCATCTCTGGACTTTGGCAGCAACAGCTCATGTGAGAGAAACACCCTCCCCTCCACCCCAAATAAAAGTAGAATTATGTGCCTGCACCAGTCACTGTGAGAATCCATGCTGATACAAGCAGAAACACCAATCTGATTATGCCATCCAGGACATGTAACTGAACACTCAGCGCCTGCTAAAGCAAGTCATCATTTCAGAAAATCCATTTCCAAAAGACTTGAGTAACTTACTACAGAGATGCAATTATCTTTTCTTCTCTTTGCAATCTGTCATTTATTTTACCCTAGAAGCTGTTATACTTTTTAGGGGAAATACATCAACTACCTTCCGATTAACGTGGTCATTCCCAGCTGATTCCCACAAACACTAAATGAAGATAGATGCAGCCTAGCTACCTGCATGGAACACTGCTCCGTATGGTGGACTGGCCCAAGGCAACCAACAAGCTGGTGAGTATAAATGCCTAAATGTGTGCATGCAAACACCTATACTAGCAGATCCTTGTACTAAAATACTGGTAACTACCTGCTTTTAAGAAAAATAAGGATACCTCTTTTGTCTTCCTTCTCTGTTGTTTAATTCTAAGGGGCACAAAACAGTGATCAAAAACAAAGCAACTATGAAAAAGAAGCATGCAAGAATTTCCATGGCAAGATGCAGAAACTGGAAGTTGTTCAGTGTTTTGCTCTGCCTGTTCTAAGAGGAACTGCATTCTTAAACACACTGCTTCTCCTTCCTGTACAACTGAAGTAAGTTGTACAAGTTGAACATTTCAGAGGTTAGTTGGTTTGTCTTCTGGGGGGTCGGTTTGTTTCTGTTTTCAGGGGTTTTTTTTTTCAAACACTGGTGAAGACTGCCTAAGTCATACAAAGCAGAAGGTAAAAAAACTTGAAGCATGTTAGGAGTTGTAGTACATTTTACCTTACGTCCCACATACACAGGGATTCCAATAATCATAGCAGGAATAGCAATGCCAGCTATTAAGGCAATTCCTACAGGTGCTCCAACAAGTGTCCCTAGCTGCCACAGTATCTTCTTCTTACGGCTCCATGGTTTCTTTCCCCAAAATGTGCAACCTGAAGGGCTAATAGAAAGAAGTGTAAAGAAATTGTAAACAAATCAACATAACTATACACTACTGTTCTTTAGTTCCAAAACTATTAGGTTGAAATTACAGATGTTATGGATACCAAACATCAGTTATTTGTGGGGTTTTTTTTCCTTTACTGCACATTTCGCAACATAAAGAGAAGCATTTTGTGTATTACTACATGCCAATCTGTGATAGCTCTGTTTATCTAACAGAGTTTCTGTATGAATATGAATACAGCAGTATATAAAAACATCAGTGAAAATAGTACGTATGTTAATCCAAACCCTCATTTGTTCTACTAAGTACATTTTGCATGTATGAAACTTAGGAAGGTATTTTAAGATAAAAATATCACAGCACTAATTTTAATACATGCATTGAAAACTAACTTATCCTCTGATATGGATACTTCAACTGTGATTCTCAAACAGGAAGAAAGTCAGACTTACAGCACCCAAGAATCTACTTTTAAGTATTCTGGAAAACAAATTACCAACACCACATAATTTTTTGTTCTATGTACCTTAAATAATGTAAATCTGAGATCTCTTTCATACACAGCCAACAGAATTCACAGCCACAGACAGCACAAGTCATATGATTGCAGCTTCCATCATTCATTTTTATTATATAAGCAGCACAGCGGGGGCATGGCTTTATGTCATCAGCTGTTTAAAAATGAATATTAAGATCATATCAGTTCCTGAACAAGCAGATTTGATCAAAATATAGACATTTGTTTGAGAAAACTGACTGAACCATTACATGAAAAATGGAAGAAGTTTATTGTAAGTTTGCTTTACACATCCTGATTTGGCAATGACTTGATAGCTTTTCGTATTCGTAAACCTTGGACTGAGCAGAACTAATGAAAACAAGGCATATTACCTCACATTCAAGTAATTGAATAGTTAATGCATGCACACAAGTTCAAGGATTTTCTAAGCTTAATGCAACATATATTACAATAAGACATTAAATATGTATGCTAATACAGGACTGATAATATGGTATCTTTAAATATAATCCTGGTTTACATTTTATGCTGTTATCAATCCTTTACTTGAATATTCAGTCTCCATTCTTATTTCTTTTTCTTATCTTAAATCCATCCCCCCTTCCATATCAAGTAGGTTTCTTTGGTATCCTGAACCTCCTCTTGAGTCCTTTTCACACTCCTACTTAATACTTACTCCCTAAAAAAAAAAATATTGTAGCAAGAAGAAAATTCTGGAAGTTCTCCTTGCTCCCAAGTCAAATACTGAAAAACATGGATAAGAGACTAGCTCTACCATTAACAAACAAGGGGTCATGGAGGCAATAGTGAAATACTTGTATGCTGACACAGCCACAGTTGTCATCTTCACATTACTGGTTAGCACCTGTACTTTGGGACAAGTTATTTACTCGCAGCAGCAGAGCCACCTTCCAGCGCCTAATTCAGATGTCCATGTGTACTGCCCCTGTGCTACTAGGCAAGACAAAGGGAAAAGAAGGAATATACTTGGTATAAAGAATATCCAAAGAGGTGCAAAACCAACACAAAAGAGTAACTCTGCCAACTCCAGTGCACAGGGACAGACAGTGAAAGAATACAACAGCTATTCCCAGATGGGAACAGATGCACAACCTGTAGGGCAGTTACTAAACTGAGCAGCACAGGTATAAACTTACAGCACAGGTATAGCAGGGCTGCTGCTGCTCATGCTGGGAGGCCCTGAAGGGTCAAGGAAAGGAGCTGGCATGACAATTTATTTAAAGTTTATTTTTGAACATATTTGATAACTAGAGCAGGATGCCAATTTTTAAGGCAAGACGGGGTGCTTTGTTAAAATAAGCCAGCAAGAAAAACAAATTAGAGAGTCTGAAGTCTAGGGTTGGGTTGGAGAATAACAGCTTCATTCTAAGTCCAAGAGAGACTTTCCTCCAGATATCTACCCTGATTGATCAGGCAGACAAAAAGCTGCCAAATAAATCGGAGTTTGTTGTAACTGAGGCTAATTCTTGCCAATAGCAAACTGGACTCCTGCTCTGGAAAATACTACTCTAAATAGTTTATCCTCTTTTTGGTGGGAGTCACAAACAAGCTCAATTTTAAGATACAGACTTGTCTGCTTTCTAGTAGATGAGATAAGCATTTTACTGAAAAATAGAATTTAGTACTAACAAACATAGATGTCAAACATCAGAGCTGGCATCAGACTAACGGTCTATTTTGAAAGCAGAAAATAAGTAGTTCTGAGTTTTATTTTTAACAGCTTTTACTGTTGGCAGACCTGTGAAATTTCTCCTGCAGCGGAGAAAGTAACTGTTCCCAGTGTGTGATGCAACTAACAAAGTCAGTGTACCAAACACAGAGAATGCTTTGCAGAGAGTTCCTTTGACTTTGTATTTTTCAGCTAAGAGGCAAGAACTTAAAATGCCTCCAAGAGTGAAGTCAGGTGCTCTGGTCACAGAGTACTTCAAATTATAACATTTAAAATTTGAATTCAAGCTTAAAATAGTAATCTTATGTTTCTGAAATATAAAGACAAAGCAGCTACTATCTACCATGCTACTATTTATTCCCTTCTTTGCTTTTTAGGGTTGATTGTGCAAATGTACAAGAAAAAGATATTTTACACAGTATCTTAATCATAAATACCTGCTGCTCCAGATTCCTGGCTGTAACTGATAGATGAAGAACGAATTGTTCTCAGGCGTAGACTTTGAGCTCTCTCTTGGCGAGCAGCATCACAGGTCTGGTTAGGATGCCAAATCTGCTTACAGTGGTAGCAAAACTCAGTTCCACAGCCTTCTCGTCCACATGTAAGCTTGGGACAGCTGGCACATCCAAAAGCGATCACAGCATATCTTGAATGATCAAGAGGGGCAAGAGAAGATTTTGTTAATAAAACCAATTCTATCTATAGATCAAAGGAGATGAGACAGCTGCCAGAGCAGCTGAAGCAGGTACAGAGGCAATGCACATCAGGCATTTACATTAGGTTCCTCTACCACTTCCTTCCACAACTATCCCATTAGACTGCGGTTGTACAGAAATATTACAACCAGTGCAACACTTCACTCTTCCCCACCTTAATGACTTAAATCAGTATTGAAATATTCTGTATTTAAGGCTGAATGTACCACTGTAAGCTTCACAGTCACAAAGCACCACAGTTTAGGAAAAGGGGAAAATAAAACCAGAGAAGGTATTTAAGCGAATAGAAAAAGTTATAGTTTCAAAAGTGTCCCAGTCACTATGAACATATCTAAGCTTGACCCTTTTTACATTTGTGAGGATCCCTGCTAAGTGTTTTGTCACAAACAAATTCCTTCGTCAGGTTTGCATTTTAAAGTTTACAGGATGAAAATACAATGTGTATTACAGTTAATATTAATCCTAAATATATATACACACACAAACACACATGCCTTAATTCCTGCCCCTTGTAATTTTTTCAATTATTTTATGCAATAGCTTTCTTTTAAATAAACTAAGTCTACTGGTATGAACATTTAAAACTTTTCACATGAACAGTCCCCCTGAATAGACTTCAGACTTATAAATGCAGGAGGGCTTAAATTTATGGCTATTCAAATGAAGGTATTTCCATTTTAGAAGACTAAATTGTTTTTTTCTGCCCTTTGCCCAATTCATAGCAGTTGTATAAATTAACTCAAAACATTCTTTATCAGTAATAATACTAAAATTATCCCCACTCATATCTGTATCTGCACATTTAGCTATTACTCATTTTAGAGTAGCTAGATCTGAAGCTCTAAAGTTAACACAAATCCTACCCCTTTCGTTGGTGTTTTGAAACCGTGTTTGAGCTTCACTCCCCCCAGAAGTTCTGCAAACAAACAGGAGTTTTCAACCTTTAATCTACAGATGATGCAGTGACAAATGAGATATGTGCTTGCCTGTTTTCAAATATTTCTTACTTTCCAAGTGAAAATGTGTTTCAGTAATTCCTAGACTCTTCTATATTGTTGCCAAGTTAATCAGCTCTATTATCCCCGCTTACTGCAACTGAGAAGATAATTGCTTTGTGTGTACACAAAGCCACACTGATCCAAATGCTTCTTCAGTATACAGGGACACATTCAGGACTCACTAATGTTGTATCAAAGAATCTCAAGCGTAGATCACAGAACAAAGTACCAATTTATATCCTGTCTCCCACTACTAATAAAGAATGGGCACATCTCTGAAAGCACTCCCCATTTGGGTATGATTTATTACCTTTAGAAAGTCACTTTTTAAACCAAAGTTATTCTCAGTTCAAACTATACAAGATTACAGATTTAATTTCAATATTTTGCATTCATTTTACAGGTGACGTGAAAGCCAAAAGTTCTTGTCAGGCTGAAAGAAGGGACAACCAACCAAATTCAAAGTAATAATGAGTAAAACGAAAACCAGAGACAAAGAGCAATTCATTGAAGAAAGGATGTACAGTGAGAGGAAGAATGAAGGAATTTGCACTTTTTTGCCCAATCTGCTTTTTGCTTGACAAAAATAAACGATAGGAATTGCTGCTCCCTTCCAATACTGTCAGCAATACAACCTCAGAGCAAAATCATTAAATAATTCAGACAGAAGAAATGACAGAGCACATTTGGAATAGTGATTTACTAAGGCTTGCTAAAATGACACTGGAAAACTGATGCGAAGAAACAGAATCTAAAAAATGTGGTCTGGAAAAAAGCCCAGAAGGGTTCCTTATACATGCTGCTTCCCCAGGGAATGATCACCTACTTGCCAGTGTCCCCTACATAGCCACTACACTGCAGCAGGTCCAGACTTTTACAATATTTCAGGTACCATCAACAGTCAGGATGCATTTGAGCTTGCAACAAAAACTAAAGATGAAGTAGCCCAGCATCAGAAAAGCTGTGGTGCCACCAGTATGGACCATTCATGGCATTAAACTGCTTCAGTAAAGAGACCCCATAACTCCCAAGCAGCTTGTTGAGGACATAACTACCACAACGGAAGTTCTCCTAACAAATCCCTGGTTTCTTTCTTGGGAAGATACGGTATTTTCCACTGGGACAGAATTAGTAGCAATACACTCACTACTTTGTTTCAAGATCTGTTTGGTTCCAGTTTTACCATCTTTAAGACCTATTTTTACCCCAAATAGAGTGAAAGACATCTGAAAGATATTTACTTCTTAAATAGTCTTCGTTGTTTCATGGGGGCTCAGGATGTAAACCAACCCCATTATAACACAGTAACCTAGCTTCCTTTTTTTTTTTCCTTCCCCTTCATCATTTTTTCCTCATCAGGGATCAAAGTTTTTATAATTATTTTCTCTTTATCTGGTCCAGATCTTTGTCCAACTGTGATGCCCAAACCCTGAAATGATATTACAAGGGATGTTTTGTCAATGCTGAGGAGAGCCTAAGCACTGTCATGCACTATCCGCTCAATTCCTTCTTACCTATTTGTGCAGTAGTTTTTTTCTTACTGAGATGATCTGCTTTCCACCTATTCTCTACTTATTACAGTACTTATTTTTAATTTTAAAGACAACCTTAGGAAATAATGCTATCCCCTAAAGTTATTATTGCATCTCTCCTACTTTGGGATTAATTGCAAATTCAGTAAATGCATTCCATCCAGCTCCTTCATGAAATATTTGACCCATGCTAAAATCAGTTCAGCTACCATCATAACCCCAACGCATTCTGCCAGCACTATGTATCAAAAACTGCTCAGAAAAACAGCCCTCAATTTTAACTGCATATTGTACAAGTTGATTACAGTTGCCAAAGCAATGAGAAGCTTAACTACTATTGTATCACATAACTGTTAAAGTGAGTATCTGCTGATCTGAAGGTTGTGCATACTGTGAGTGATACCTCATCATTAAACAATGCTGGCATAGGCTGCTCAGTGGAAGCCTGAATAGCGCTTGTGTCCCTAATCCTCATACTTATAACTATTCCTTCATTCCCCCACCTACGCTCCACAATGACATTAAGTCCCTGTTACTACATTCTATACCACTGCCACTTCTCCCCACCTCCCTGGGTGCTTTCTCTCATCGCCCCGGCTGACAGCAAGGTGAGAAACCAGTGCTACAGCAGGCTCCTAGCCAGGCACATACCAGCTTGCAGACACTGCTGCAGTGGCTGCCTGAAAGGCCAAATTAAAAAAGGTCACTGTAAGATACACATGCAGGTATTTACTTTGCCTGAAGGCATTACTAATTGCCTCTCATTTGTTCAAGTAATACATTGAGGGTTTTTTCCGTAAAAGTTCTTAGATTAGCTTATGCTAAGTGCTCACCCCCCTCTGCCCAACATCTGAAGGTGCTAAAGGTTTCAAAAGTGATCAGGGTAAGGCTGGAAAAAAGACAAAACATGATCGCACAAGCTCTTGTTTCCTTAGGATGACAATCATAATGAATGACCCTGTGGAGAAGTATCCAAGTAACCAACTTCATCCAACTTTATACAAGCAATGATAACTCCCCTCACACAAACACTGCACTAGTTTAGCTTCCTGGCAGCATACTGGGTTTTCCACAGGATTCACTCTCAGAGTAAGGAGCATGCAGGAGGCAGTTCTGGAGCAACGACTTAAATATTTGCTGTGGTTGCACATGATTGTACATAACTTCAACTTCACTCTGAGGATCCACTTTTTATAATGGTGTATTACCTACAGCAGTTATCATTACAGCTTCTGATCATTTAAAGTTACTTGGGATTTATTTTTTTAACAGATGACTTATGCACAATAAATAAGCACAGTGAAAAGTCTCTATTAAACAAATCTGACTTTGCCTACTTACTGAAGTACTACATCAGCATCTGAATCACCAAATCATGGTTTAACAGAAAATGGTTTAACAGTTCTTACATACTTCCCATTACCCTGAGCAACAACAGTTTGTCCAAAACACAAACGCTCAGGGAAACTTGAGCAAAGCACACGTCTGCCTATCTAATAAAGCCTTCTAGTGGTTGTTTTCTTTTGCAGTATCAAAATATTACAGGCAAGCTATACTGGTTCTGCACACATGACTGTTAAATGCTCAGGCAACCAATCCATCTCTCAAGTAATTTTCCTTCTCAAACTATACCACAGGAATGTCATCCACTTTGGATGAGAGGACATAAGGGACTATAACCTTCTCAGCCCCTGCTTTTGACCCACATGAGCAAATTTTGTTTCATTTAAAGTATGAAATCAAAACTGCATTTCAAGTAAGTTTCTTAACATACAGGTTAAATTTGAAAGCCTCCTAAACATTAGAAGCCTAAACATTAATATATGAATATTTAATCTACCTAACATTCTACAATTTATACAGTCACCAATTTGCTTTTTATCTTCTAACATTCTTCCTTTTCTTCTTTCTACTTATTGCTCATCTGTGAGGCTTTGAAACAGAGATGTCACCATCTTCGTTTGTACTGTGCGCTGCACATCCAGATTGTAGTCATGGCTATAACCTTTAGACATTATAACAACACAATCTCTAAAATAGCAACTTGAAGGGCATTATGAGACACCAACAGCAGAAAAGTGCGATGAGCTGCTCAGTAGTATTCAGCCTACTCACGTCAGAATTCAGAATGGTTTCAGAACTGCTGAAGTATTAAAGCAATGATAAAACACTATGTTACCCAGATAATAAGCAGGAACAAGCTGATCATTATCTTACAATTCCGTTGACAGGCAACAAGTGGTGTCTCAACCAGTCACAAGATGAATGATATCTAAGGCTGGAAACGCTTTTTTATTGAAAAAAATCTTCAATAGTTTTTCACAGTTAAAACCCACCAAAATACCCACTGTGCTTTAACAAATGGACTAAGTTTAAAGTATGGCCACCAAGTTTTCACTTCTTTTTAGCTGGAGATTTGCACTGTTGCCTTGGAAGTGCAACATTTCCTTTTTTTTTTTTTTTTTGCCTGATGGAGGCATATAGCAACTACCTACCAGTAAGTTTCATGACACTGCTGTAATTCCCTCTGTTTAGAAAAAAATCCTACTTGAGAATGGATTTACACTGGAAAGTGAGCCGTAGCTTAAGGAGGGTTTTTCGGTTGATCCGGTTTTCATTTGTTGTGTTGTGTTGTTTTGTTTTGGGTTTTAAGAGAATTCTGCCTACCAACTACTCAAACAACACATAACAGAATGCTAAAGCAAAGCAATTAACTTTTCAAAAAGCATAATGTTATGAACATTATTTATGCTGTCACTTTTCTGCAGATATTGGGAAACAAAGTACATACCCACAATCCGGAGCTGGGCACCACCTACAATCAGGATCCGCAACCAGCCAGCGCCTCAGCATGAACTCTTCGTATTTTTCCATCAAGATGTCATCATTTAGTATCAAACGAATATCATGAGGATTAAATCGTTCTGAGCATTCTGGACAACTAATATTAACTCTGCTCTCAGAGATTTCTATCCGGAGATACTGACGCAAACAATCCACACACGATCTATGGTGACAAGTCATTATCTCCGGGAACCTGTCCTTGGAGTGCCGCAAAAGGCACAAGGGGCATTCCATGAAGTCTCCGCTTGGTTTGCTGCTAGAGGTTGTTCCGTTATCAGAAGAGGTACATGTGGAGAAAACAGAGTTCTTGTCTGTACACATTTCTGAATGAATACTTTCAATACTTGCAATTCCATCAACACCTCCATTTAAATCCCTAGACTTGCGTTTTGTGTCTTTTTTTCTCCGAAAAAGAGAGCCCAGTGAAATTCTTCTTTTCTTTGGTGCCTTTTTAACTGATGGCAAGCTCACAGAGGAGGCCGAAGACTGGAGGTCCCGATCAGAACCCATTTGCCGATGTAAACTCATGTCTAGGTCACTCATGGGAAATGGGTTAAATTTCATATACAACGCTAATCATTTTTAAGGATCAAAATAACAGTCAGAGAATACAGGCATATTATTATGTAATCCAGTTTGAGAGTCTTCATGCAGAAAATTCACATCAATCCGCTTCCAGCATATTCTTCAGAGGAATTCCCTGTATTAGGAGAAAAGATGAAAAAATAAACAAACAAAACAGATTAGAAACACATCCATCACTTTTGGTTCTGAACGGCCACAGCACTCTAATGACTTGCTATTCATATTACTACCATTTTGTCACCATCTGACAGGATACTTTTTCTGTCAGTTTGTTTTATTCTTTACATCCTTCCCATCTTAACAAGCCTGAAATTTCCCAGTGGTCAAGGAATATCCTTGCAACACTTAAGCAAGTGCTGAGAACGGCATCTTCACTCCCCTGCTCCCTAAGGGAGATGGTGTGTGTGCATCTGTAGAAATTACTGTAACTCAAGGTGACAACCAAGTAAGTGTGTAACAAGTTCTTCTATAAAGACTAGTAATAGGCTTACAACATAGGGAACTTTTCTGTTTTCTCTACCTTACAATTTCCACACATCATGTACAAACCCTAGCTAATTATAAGAAAGACGTGTCTATTTGGAATTCATTTAGACTGTCAGCAGGAACTGAATCACTGTGGCTAAACAACTCAAGATATTCTCAAAATGTAAGGGCTCTCAGTGAAGTATCCAGATGCATTTTTATCATGCAAGGCACCTGAATATTTCAGGACGCAGAGCTACATAGTGAGTGACAGCCAATGCTGTCTTGACCCTCAGCTTCCATATTGCTATTCAAGCAATCACTAGTTAAGGTGACAACATTTGATTTTCTCATTATAATGACTTCTATTAAAAAAAGCTTCAAACCCCCAGATTCTCATCACATATAAAGCTTCAACTATTTCCAACTATTTCCTGTCTTCAGGACAGGATCACTGAGATGACAGAGTCAAGACTAGGAAGTTTCAGAGGAAGGCTGACCAGCAGCAGGCACAGGAATCCCTCTCTGAAGAGGAAACACAGAAATAGCCCATGGGCTGTTCAGCTCACCAAAGCAACATGCGCATCACACCCACTGCTGAGCCCTCTGCAGAGTACTGTGGCTTGATTATATACATACCAGCAGGCAGCCAAGTCAACATTACTCTATTTAAACTATCATCTAGTACAGTAGTACCCTACCAGAATACTACAGTAGTACTCTACCAGAATACTTCCTTGCTCAAGTGTAAGAATTTAAAAAGAAAAAACCCCCAAACTAACCAAACAAAAAAAAACCCAACACCAAACACCCAAACAAAAAAAAGGGAACCCACCCACCCCCCCAAAAAAAATAGTACCCGCCTCCCCCCTCATCTGATTTATACGATAGAGGTTATGTGTTTTAGACCACTAGACTGTTTGTTTGATTTTTAAGAAAGTTTAAAAGCCACTATAGTCTGTTTTTTCAAATGCTGAATTAGTATTACCTCCCTCTCTCCCAAAGGAAAATCTTACCTCTGTGGAACACTATCCAAAAAAATCTTATTTTATTAAAGCATATTTTGAGAACATAACACACTCTTCCTTCCCTCCTAAGGGAACATTTTCAGCCTAAAATCTAGTCAAAAGGAATCTTGGATACTTTACCTGCTTCTGTTCCCAAAACAAATTTAATAGCTTTACAGCCTCTGTTTCTCGTTAAATGAACTAAAGTATTCCCTTATCTAAAGAAAAAAGGTGAAACAAATGAAACTGCTCAACAGTGATGACAGAAAGGAACATCCTTCTCTCTTGGACTTTGACATGATGTTATAGACACATGTAGCTGGTGGACAGTGTCCAATAAACAAATCCTATAGCCTACGGCTGGTGATAAATTATGTCTGTATGTCTTAGAAGTACAAGAATAACCTTGAAAGCATTATTATAACTACATTCTTACTAACATCCGTATGTCCACACAGATCCTAGCAGGACAGTGGAAACTGCCATCCTCCCCAAGCATTCATTTCAGGCAAGACAGTGTTCTGTTGTTTGTTTGTGGGTTGCTTTTTTTTTTTTTTCTTAAGAAAAAAATAATAGAAAAAAGTAGTAAATAAACACAATAACACAGCCAAGCCTGTGACCACAAGCCTTCCCCTCCTCCCTTTCTCTGGAGAGGAAAGAATGCGTACTACAGCATTTTTGCCAGTTCCAGCAGATGTACAAAATCAAGAAATAGCAGCTCTGGTGATGAACCAGTTGTACTTTTTTTTACTTTTTTTTTTTCTAAACAAAGATTCTCCCGTGTTCTAAAGAAAGGGGCCATTAGTTCTATAGTTCTCTCTGTGTAATGGGATCTGAGAAGCAGTCTTTCAGAAACAGCAGACTGCTTTTGTAAAGAAAATGGTTAAAACTTTGTCACAGTTTTGAATAGGAAAGTTGCCAGTTATTTCAGACAATCATCAATTATGCTTCCTATATTTAAATGCATAAAGCCAGTTTTAAAAGCCATACTCTTCCTTATATAGTACTTTTGGATTGCCATTTTAGTAACATTCAAAGATGACTTTGCTGAAGTGAAAAGATTCAGCAGATGATTTATTACAGAAAAAAATGAAGACAAACGTTACAGTGCTAAAAACTATAAAAGCCTTACTAGCACAATCTGGAGCACTGGCCAGTTCTCATGTTGCCCAACCCAATACAGCATCTGCATGATTTTACTGACAAAAAAAGAAGGGAAAAAATGATCTGCCTGTACAGCCAGAGAACACAGCGCCTGTATTATTCCAGTAACACTGTGTCCACATGAAACACACTGTGAAAAATGAAGCTCTGAATCAAGTCTTGAAACAAGCCAAGACACAAAATTATTGTAATAACAACAATCTGATTTTGACCAGCAACACTCTGCAAGTTCTGCCCCATCTGACTAGTATAAACTCCATTAACAGAGGAAACTAACATGGGCAATGGCAAAGGGATAGGAAAACCGCACGCAGTGTATCTAAAAATGTAAGTTCATCACTGTCCTCAACATTTCCTCAAAAGCACTTACTGACTACAGAAAAACCATGTTTTTGGCTTCCTGCCATCCCTAAAGCCCTACCACAAATCCAAATTCCAGGCATGCTTTGCATTCTGCTCATGCCACAGACTACCACAAAACACCAGTTGCCACAGCACAAACACACCTTGTCATTTGAAGAGCTCCAAAAGCGCAAAATGACATTTAAAGATGTAATTCTCATAAAGCTCAATGCGTAACTGCAATCTGATTCTTCAAAAATCCTTCCTAAACTGTTTGCTGGGGAAAATTAACTAACATCCAGTTAATTTCCTTCTAGAATTCTTCTTGACCATGCTGCTTTAAGTATGTGCTACTGCTGACCACATAATGGAGGGGAGAGAAAGGAAAATCAGAATAATATTGCAGAGGGAGAAATTTTCAACTGACAAAATCACTGCGGTAAAAAGTATCTTATGCTGTAGTTCCCCATGACAGGCCTTTTCCTTGTCTCACCTTACAAATTTCCAAACTTTTTGGAAAATTTCCAAATTCTTTGGGGCAGCCAAGTACAACCCAACAGATTTTGCACGAAAAAGCTCTACACTTCTATAAGCCAGCTGCTAGGGAAGACTAACTCCCTCATGCTCCAAACTGTCCTCCAAATACACCAGAGGCACAAGCTCAGCGTGCTGCCTACTCTTCCATTACACCTTCAACCGAGCATACCAGATCAACAAATGTGGGAGTCTGCCATCAGGCCAAGCAGCTTCACACATTTGCAAAATGAAGTCAGGCTTAAACATTTGCGTAGCAAAGGAGAAAAATCACCATTAACATAGATATAGCTACATCCTCACCAAAATCCTTAAACATTCCCTTCATGTCACTGGTGCTTAAATGGCAAACGAAGACTTTCTGTATTGCAAAAAAACCAAACACACCAAACCCCACTCTTCATTTCAGGCATTTGCTCCTCCTTACAATTTAACCAAGCATCAACTTTACGTTAGCATACTGAAAGCTACTGCTTTATTACAACTACTACCAGCTTCATTCTCTTATTCCTAACATTTATGTTCCGTAGCTGCTTTCTGAGATGCTTAGAGACGATTAAACTGCCCCAGCTTAAAGAGAGCTGAAAAGAAAAAAAAACAACCAGAGCTCAAAGTTCATCCACTGACAATGCATCACAGATCTAAAATACATTTCTGCCTTCCTTTTCCAAGGAGCATCTTCTGTTATGATGTTAACATCAAGATTATCTTTAAGCATCTAAAAAGAGGCATCAAAACCGCATTTTGCTTCTTGTTTACTCCATGGTGCAAAAATTGTAAAACTAGTGGAATGAAATGTAGAAAACATTCAAAAGCTTAAAATACTAAATTACATGCTAACGCACAGTTTAAAATTGGGGGAAAACAAACACTTGCCTGAGAATTTCTAGAAGAACATACCCCTGCTCACTCTACACAAGCCTCGGGTTCAGCTAAAAATCTGGCATTGCTAAAACAGTGAGGAACAGTAAGAAAGAGTTTCACAATTTTGACAGCTATGTGCCTCTGTAGCTCTATGTCCCGCTGAAAAACCCCACCATACTCATGTCAATGCATATAGTGTCAGAGCATGCTAAGGCTGTTAGGTGGTTTAATCACAGATGATTTAGTACAAGTAGAACCAACACTTCGCAACTTGGAAGTAAACAAATGAAAATTATGTGGAAACAACAAACGTTCTGGCAGAGCTTTTATACACACTAAGTTGAAAACTAAAATCCTTTAATGGTAACATAATACAGTATAAGTGAAATGCTTGATTGCAGTAAGTGCTTTCTGTTAATTGTGATTCCCTCAGTGTATTTCCCCTCAAAAACCAAAATCAAGAATAGCAACATTTTCCATTACATCTTTAGAAGACTGACTTCTAAATATGTTTAATTTCTGTGGCTTTTTTGGATGACTTTTGATTTCTAATAAAAGTGAAATGAAAGGGTTGATATTTGGATTAAACTTTAAAGTGCATCCTATAAAATAAAGTTAACAAATTTGTATCAGCAGATTTCTCAAGCTTTTAACCCAAACTTAAACCTACAGATACTAATCAGACATTTACAGGGATTTGTTAGGGTATGCCAGGATGCAAAAAACAAAGTCAAAGTGACTTAAAGTCATTTAACTCAAATTGAGCTGTGTAAAACAACCTTAAAAATATACTCATGTAAATTTAATTTCATTATGGCTTTCCTCTTTTGAAAAGAGGGCACTGGTATGGTAGTTCACATTTTATGACGTTTACCTAAGCAAAAAGTAATTTTAATATCTCAGACACTTTTTCAGGAAGATATCTTTACTCTCCTGCTCTGCTTTATTCTAGGAGCCACACATGTGAATGCTTCTCTTAAAGCATGAAGACCATTCATTATGGAAGTTACCAGAGTTGCTTCTACTTCTGGTAAGTCTTTTTCAGAGTTAAAATTACTTGATCATTTAAGTTAATTAGGCTCTCATTTCTTTATGCTTACAATAGACTATTGATAGCTGCACAGGGACCATTGCTTCAAAAACAGAACTCTCCTGATCAAAGACAGGTTTTTGAAAGCCTTTAGAAATCTGCCATGTCAAGTCTCAAACTTCACGTATCTTCAAACAACAGAAGAACAGGTTCAGTAAAATAATTTTACATTTTTAATTTATACAAATTCCAAACACTGGGAGTTAAGTTGCCCACACTTACTGTACTAAGCATTCACTGACCAATTTCACACTGGTGTTTGCAGCAGGCCCCGCAAAGGTGCTGACAAGATCTGGGAGATACCTATACCAGTACAGAACTGATAAGCAGAACAGAGTAGGGCCCATATCCCTAGTCTGAAAAGAAGTTAAACTCCCTTGGACAAGCCAGCTTGACACATGTAGACCACCAGACCAGTGCTGAGTGAGAAACATAAGGTCTTCCAAGAGCAAAAGGACATTCCTTGGTGTTCCTATAAAAAGACTCTGCATTACTTCTGGGAAGTCTTCTAATAATTGGGATCAGTTCACAGACACTATGTAATGACTTGTAAAAATTAAATAAAAGACTATCACTAGATATGAAAAGCAGACAAAAGGCTGGAGTAATTTCCTTATCACATGTAAGCTTTTCTTTTCAGGTGATAATCTAACACTTCAACTGGGATGTTCACTAAAGCAAGGAGACTGCTATTTATTTGTAAAGCATCTTTCAATAAACACTGAAGTAAAACATTATGGTTTCTGTAATCAACTTTCTGTCCAGATTGTTACTTCGTATTCCAAATCATGTTATAAGAAAACCTGCTATTCAGAGATACTGTTCTACAAGAATTTAAAAGAAAAGCACTTGTAAGACAGAGATAGTTTAATCTCTTAAAAATCTACATACTGCACTGTTACCGTGTCCCAGTTTATTCTGACTGCACTTTATTTTTCCTTAAAGTCCTGCGTCAATTATCTGGAAATTCTACTTTCACTTACAGAACAAAGCAATATTGTTTGCAAAACAATAAAGCAAACAGACTATGAAACCACTTAGGTTCAAAGCCTGAGACAGCCAGACTGACTGGGCACTAAAGTCAAAAGATTGACCATATTTAAAAGACACAGAAGCCTGCAGAGTACACACTGCAGAACTGCCAAATGTTAACTGATATACAGTGCTCTATTTTAAAAGTCACAGTGACATGACAAACCAATCCTGAAGCTAGAAAAATCTTCAACGGCTTATTAATAAAACAAGTTATGCTTCTTCCTTAGAAATTTCTGTGCAATACATTCTGTATCATGCGTCCATGACAGCTGCTATTAGGAAAGTAAGTCTCACAAGCTGCTTAACTCATTCTGAAAGTCTCTGAATGACCGATTGCCAACCCCAGCAAAACTGTTCCTCTTGCACATAACGCTCGTAAAGAAGAGAGTTCACTTCAAGCACATCCCCTCAGTCTGGTGATAAACAAGCAAAAATACCATAAATTGTAAAAACATTAATTTTCCAAACCAGCAGCATTAAATTTGGGTATATTGAGTAAAATGGTTGACCAAAGCTAAGAACTCACTGGAGAGATGATGCTTCTTTGTGAATCTTCAGGCCTACATCTTTTTCAAGTACGACTACTAGGATCAATTTTCCCTTATCTGACCCAGCAGAGCAGTCTTAGTTCAACTATGCACTTGACTGCTGTGTTGAAAAGCTTATCCTATGCACTGTGGTGCATTACTGTAAGCAAATGTACACCAAACTCAGTCAACAGAAACCAAAGTCTTGGAAACACGGAGAGGAAGGAAGGAACACAAAACATCACCAGAACTTTTAACTATGTTAATCCTTTAATTATTAAAATCCTCACACTAGCATAATTATTTTCTTGCCTAAGTGATGGGAATACATTCTCTGTGCAGCGTTGAACACATACTTTCATTTCTAAATATTGTGGGGAGATTGATTTTTTTTTTATGTATATACACTGAAGTAAAGTTCCTGAATATCTGACAATACCACAATATAGCTAGAGGTTTGGAAAGTGCAAGCAGCACTACAGGATTAAAAACTGCACAAGCTGCCTATGCACAAAAAAAAGTTTTAATCTGACTGTATTAGTTAATTATTATTTCATTTAAACTAAGCATTCTTTATGAACATCAGCTGAAAATTAGCCAGTATGAACACATCATTCAAAAGACTGACAAATGACTTTGCCTAAGACAAATACAAAAATTCAAACCCAAAGCCTTCCCCATCCCTAAAGTGAAAATATGTTGTAAATTCTGCTTTTAAAATCCTAATCATCTCTAAGAGCAGTCAATATAAAAGAGCTAAGAAACTTAATTCTGAATTGTGTCTTCTGAGAATGCTTATATGGTATGAACAGACTGATTTACCAATGCAGCCTGAAACTATAAATAAAATAAAACACATTATCTGGCAACTACTACTGCAAAATAATCCCAAAGCAAGTGCTCAGGTTTTCAGCTCTACATTTATTCTAGTTAAAAGCAAGTATTCACCACTTTGGGTTTTACTCTTTACTACTGCTGAATGATACCTTGGAATTTCCTGCAGCTGCTTTTTATTCTAAACTATACATTGCAAAATAACTGGAATAAATATACACACCAGTGAAACAACTTCAGAAAGTTTTGTTTCCAGCAGTGTCACCAATCCTGCAAGTAGAAAACACCACAACGCTCCCAAATGCCGAGATCATTCCTACAGAAAAGCATTTCCAAATGTCATTTCAGGTCTGTAGTTTTGCCCAATCAAACAGTAATTGCTATATACTGAATTCTGACAAGCTTTTGTTTTCAACCAGGCTTTAAAGTTTGTCCTACAGAAAAACAAACCAAATGTAAGCATATCAAGATACAAGGTGAGACATATACTGCAGTAGAGGGATCTGAAATCAAGAACAGAATTTCCAGAGACAGCACACAGAGAATCTGAACAGTATGCCAGAGAGACAGCAGTCTGGAGGGATACCTAAGAGGTAACAGATCTCAGTTCCTGGCCCTTATTGATTTTGAAATTCAGCAAGGGCCAGAAGTTTGTCTTGAGCTGAAGATATTCTTGATCAGCTGACTGGCAGCATCTTCCAGCTATGTCTTTTCTCTGGCATAAAACTAACCTCTATTTTCAGGGTAGGGGAGAAAGAAAGAAAAAATATTAAAAAAAAAAAAAAAACCAAACCAAAAAAAAACCAACAAAGCCACCCCACATACCGATCTTGAAACAGCTTTGCCTCAACATAAGAAGTGCTGGAAACTATTAATGGGTCACTTTTTAATCCTCTGCTGCTATTTTCCCAGTTTTATTAACAAAACTGATATACAGATATACTTTGGATAAAACTTATAAACTAACTAAAACACTTAAAAAGGAGCAAGTTAGTAAGAGTTCTGAATTCTTCCAGTGAGATCAAGTTTGGCTGTGTTACCTTACCATGGGCTGGGATAAGAATTGGGTCAGTTTCTGAAAGCCACTGTGATGACTTCCAGCAATTTACTAAACCACTGTGGACTGACAGTATCTCAGCCCTTGAAAACTGAACAGCCACTGTGTATTGATCTCGGCTGACATCTCTTTACAGAGAAACTACTAATTCTGGTAAGTATAATTTAATGTAAAATTTTCAGAAAGACTTGGGCAACTGTGTGTCTCTTCTACCAGCATCAAGCTCAGGATACAGACAAGAACGATGAGTTTTCTGAACTCTGCTACGGCTAATGCCGTAACTGCTGCAACTGCCCTCAGGTCAGGTACAAAGGTACACCAGCGTAACTAACTGCTCCTGTTCATCCAAGAAATGAGATTAGTGCAAAGCCTAGTATAATATGCCCAATCCTACTGCTGCCTGGCCTGTGAATTTATTCTGTTATTATGTTACTGAAAAACTCTGCACGGATGTATTTTAAATCACCAAGTCCATTTTTTGTTTAAAGATAGCTCTGGTTAGACTGGTGCAACTTCAAATACAGACCAAAATGAAAACAAAAAAAAGAAAGAACAGAGAGAGACAAAAACAAAGACAGGGAAAGATCTAGCCAGGGAAACAAAAATACTTCATCCTGCCAGGAACACTGCCCCTAGCTTCCAGACAGGAAACACTTACTGCCTTCAGAAAAACCATTGGCGTCAGGAAATGGCAAAAGTACCACAAAACTTATCTCAATGCCAAACCTAACATAGAACAAAAGGAGAACATTACAAGAGGAAGGTAAAGACAAACTGACTAGGCATCAAGCACTGATATATTTGCTTGTGAATACATGAGGTGAAAATTTCAACATTACTAACGTTTCTTTGGGGGTAAGTTAGTGGAAAGGATTCTTCCCATCCTGCCAAAAATAAATAAATAAAAAAGACAGGCAGAAAAGATAGAGCCTATTCAGCATAGACAGTGCAAGAGAAGGGGAATGATCTGGCAGCCTTTACAGACAGACTCTACTAGCACTATAAATAGTGTAAACAGCAGTTAAAAAGCATAAAGCAAGAGAAAGCTAAATGAGTGACATTTAAAGTATACCTGACGCTGTACCTATGCTGGAAATACAATATATGTCAACTAGAGCAGTTATTTTGCCAGAACAGTTATTCCACCTAAAACAACATCAATTTCTGATACCAAAAAATATGCTATGTCAGCACACAGCAGGGCTTAGACAGTTTCGATGCAAGCTTTTCCAAACATTTGTCACTGACAGCAACACAGTGTAACTGCAACAAACTGGGGAGTAAGCAGTTTCTCTATGCACAAAACCCTGCTATATCAAATGGCTAGAAAAATTTGTGCAGAAACACTCACTCTTGGCTTTAAAGACTTATTCTCGTGAAACTTTTAGTCTTTGTTGCCTTGTAAATGGCACCCAAGCACAAAGCAATACAGGAGAGTTTGTGAATCCTCTGCAAACCACTGTGCATTAGCCAGAGATCTTACAGTTTTGCACGTCAGAAGACCCTCCATCACACAGTGGCAATGAAACCCTGGCAATGCTGCGATAATCTGGATTGTCAGAATGCTTCACAACAAACTTGTAAAAAAACCCCCCCAGCATTCCAAGGTTCCCTGCTGTGCTCAATATATTTAACAACAGAATACAAAGTCAGAAGAAAACGCACAGGACCTGCAGTGATTCTGCTCTGCCAGTTGAGGAGTGCTGCAGCAGCGCTTGCTGGCACACTCGGTGAGCAGCTGCCGGAAAGAAGAAAAGTAAGCGTGGGTTAAGGTGTATTTGCACTATTCCACTTAATCCATGACTTTTAAATTAGCAAGCTACATCTCCACTGCCAGGCCCCATAACACAGGAGTATTTCTGAAACACAGCTCCCCTGCCCTCATGCTTTTCAACAGACAGCCTTTTTCCCTCCTACTTTCCCCCTCCATATTTACACATGCAAGCTCACATATACTAACACATTTTTAAATACACTTTTGTTGGATGTTACTCTCTTCTTCCACACAGCATCATCTTAAACGGCTCTTTCTACACAACTATGGAATCATCACTAGTTAGGCCCCTTTGTTGGACAGACTGTGACACATCATCCATTTCAAAGAATTACAGGGCCAAACAAAAAATCCACATATAAATCAAGCATCAGGAAATTCCTAGAAAAGCAACTGTGCTTTTCTCCATTACTGCAAACAGCTAAACACTTTCTAATTACAGTCTCCAAGCAAACCTGTGCTATTTCAGGCTCTGAGGTAAAACCACACTTTGTGGTTTTCAAACAGCAACACTGGTAATACGCCTTCAACTATACCCTTTTTAGTAAAACTTTAAAAAAAAACCCCATCACCTTAAGTCAGATATAAAAGCTTCCTAGACCACAGAAATATAACATTTGGTAAAGTGAATTAGTACAGAAGATGCTGCCTTTGGCCAAAAGTATTCGTTAGCCTAAACCTGAGATAGTCCTCAAATGCTGGGACGATTTTTTCCCTTTAAAAAGCAGAGTAAGTAATCCATAAGCACTACAAAAGCTTCTTGTTTATTTTTTTTAAATCAGCCACAGTCCTCCACCTGGACTTTGAATCCCATCACAGTGACACCCACAATTCTGCTCTGGCCTTAAATATAGCTCCTCTCCAGAGCTGTTTGCAGCCAGATAAATCCCAGATGAAACAAGTGTCTTACACTGAATATAAAGCACAGGCTTTTATATTTATTTCCAAGTCAAAGAGATTTGTTTAATCAGCAATAACAAAAGTCAATTCTTTGTTCATCTTAAAAAATAAAATACCGCTTTCTCTGGCGGCTCATAAATTCACAGTTTTTAAGTCTGCTTTCTTTCTACTTGGAAGTCAATCATTAGGAATTTCAAATTGGAGTAGATGAATATTTATTTTCTTTCTGCTTATCTAAACCTCATGCTAACACTGAAGGAAAAAAAAAAAACAAAAACAAAACAACAAATACAAAACCAACAAAACCTTTAGCAATACATATAGGTTGCTACTAAAAAATACTTTCGCTTGAAACACCAGCAAAGAACTGCTGTTTGTCAAGTACATTTTTTACCCACAAAATACATACCCCTAGAAGCACACTACAAACACCATTCACAATGATTCACCCCACCCACCCACTCCAAATCCTGCTTCAATTCCTACATGCCGTTATCCACAGCAGATGGGGTGGCTGCACATGCACAACGCAAACCTCACCCTAACTTTGCTGACGTCAAAGTTTTCTTGCCAACAGATGCTTCTGAAGTAGCTACATTAAGCCTTCATTGTGCTGTGTAACTCAGAGGCTAGATTCCTGAATCAGGAAACAAATGCAGAAAAGCAGGAAGCAAGAGAGGACAATTCGATTTTTCAGTCCGAGACTGCTGCTGTATTGGGCACAGTCTCTTCATCTGACTGGCTCATTTTCCAGGCTTCAGGTAATTCTCTGTATCAATCAAAGGCAGAGGGAGAACAAAGCAGTAGCCATAAGAACTGAAGAAGTCAGCTGAAGCAACCAGCTAAGCAGTGACCAGAGAGTAGGCAAGGCAGAGGCACAGCCTGCTACCCTGTTTGTGTGCTCCCGTCCCGTTAGAGCAGCTCAGCAGGAACCAGCACAAGCCCTCAGCACACTTTGTCCCTTCGAGCCAGGCAGCCTGACCCAGACAGAAGGAGGGCATACAGCAGTGCATTTGTCTTCCTTTCCATCTTCAAAAACAAAGCAGATGCCTCAAGTAAGAACATCTGAAATACTCTAAAAGCAGAAATTGGAGCCAAAGCTAACAGTTCGTATGCTCTGCAGATCACTTTAAGGCTAAAAGATTCCTGAAACTGCCTGCAGACACTGTGGCTATGATGGTGGCAGAATACCTCACACTAGCTATCTGGGGAATAAACAATAATACTAAAAAGATCTCCGAAATTAACTCAAAAGCCTCCTCTATGCACTCAGCTTTTCACAGCTACCAGGGATCACCTCTGCACCAATCCAACACCGACAACACTGTGAATTTTTACTCAAGAAACGTAGCAAGCCACACACAGACATGAAGGCACATTCACAAGTGGGACTACTCGTATCTCAGATCCTCAAGCTCAAGTCTGTACACAAAAGAACCTTTGCAGTCCACTAATGGTACTAGGACCTTGTTGCAAACCATCTTCACGGCTCGCTCTCAGCTACCTCCATACATTTACAATTAAAGGCTCCTCATTTCTACCAGAGCTTCTGTCTGACGTACTGAGAGTCCCACACAGAAGAGAAGACCCTTCACAGAGGACAGCAGTAGCTGAAACGGACTTTAAATGTGGATTTTAGAAACCTGCACACAAACATTCAAGAGTAACAGCACTCAGCTTCCCTGGCCACTGACACCATCACTGTTCTCGAATGAAAATCAGTTTCTGGGAGAAAAATTAGCATCTGACAGAGAAACCAGACAAACCAGAGATGATGTTGACATTTGAACAAAAAACAAACCCAAAAAGCTACAAGTTTCATGTTCACAAAGGGCCACGTCTGCCTTTAGATAACCTGGTGACACTATCAAACATTACCTGGAGTTAACAGTGGTCAGCTGCCCCAGCTCAATGGACTGTGATCTGGACAAACCTCAATTTGTGTTTGCCATCTCCCAGCAAGACTGGATAAATACAAAATACCTGGACCCGATGCCAGCTACTCCTTGGAAAGTCCAGCTATCACAGCTTATTCCCCCTCAGCTGTAAGAACTACTATACAGGTATGAATCCTAGGCTCAAGTCTCAACCCAGACCTCTCCTTTGGCTATCAAAACCAATTCAACAAACATTGTTATGTTTATTCAGGAGGGTGGGGATGGAGGGAGGAAACAGCCAGGGTAAACAAACTCCAAAACTATTTGTGGTTTCAAGAACGGAGTATTATCACCAGCTCCGTTCTTCAGGCAGCACACAGTTGCCTACAGCAAAGGTAAAACATCTGTGCAAGAGATTCATTTGCTCCCCAGATCTGCTTTATAACACAAGAAGAAAGTTCCAAAGAATTAATAAATATCCTTGATTACTGTTTCATATTTGATTTGAAATATACTTCTCTAACCAATTTGAAATATACTTCTCTAACCTTGTTATGCTGCAATATGCTTGTGGTTTCCTTGCTAGCATGAGACAAAAATGAATCATACGCTGTACCAGTGCCAAAACAGAATAATACAGGCCCAATCACTGTTATTGAGGAACTAAAGTCCCCTGCAAAAACCTCAGCTGCACAAGTGTTTCCATTGTAGGATTAACTTTTTAAGTGATTTTGAAATTTAACAATTTCCCCCCCTCCAAAAAAAAGACATACAAAATGTCAAAAAAAAGTTCTAGTAGTCTAGAAGTGAGATGCTTTAATCAGATCACTTTAACATAAGTTGTTAAAATAGGAAATTTTATGATTTGTTATTCAGAAGCTTCAAGTCTGTGATTCAAAATAGTAGATGCTTCCACAAATTTTACTTACTTAAAAAAAAAAAAGTCAATTTTTTCCATTTCTAGTACATTAAAGTATTTCAGTAAGGAGGGTTTATAGACTGCTCTCTAACCAGTTAACACTGCAGTAAAAAAAAAGTAATCAAAAGCTGTAACTGAAATGTTATTCAGAAATTAATTCTGAGGTTTTAGCAGCTCTTTTTCCTTCTTACATCTTTTAAGAATACCACTATTAAGAAAGGTATTAATGATAATTCCCTTCCTATCCGTATTTTTCACCTTTTTGATGTGCAATCCTGCTGTTTAGAAGTCATCCTCAAATCATTCTACTGACGGGAAGCTATCAAATACTGGATTGAAGGAACATAAATGATTCCTCACTGTGAAACTGCATGCGACTACAGAAGTACTCTGCTGCAAATTTTTAACCATTATTATTAAAGAATCCTCCTTAGAAGAGCAAAACTGTTGCCACCCAGCAAAAGGAAATTATCACCTTGTAGTATCACAGTTGGATACCTGTGAGAGGTGGGCAATGGAATTTAAGGAAGCAGGAAGGCCAAGGCACATTCAGAAGGATTCTAACATGAAAGCATGCAGAAAATGTGAATAATAAATGCAAATAAACAGGAAAAACAATCTGCCAAGCCAACTCTTATGTCACAACACTAAATGCAAAAAGGAATTGTTCCAGCTTGCAATGCAAGACTTCCATTATTTACGTATACTAGCAAGCCTTAACTCAAATTGAAATGTATGTTGAGTGCAGCCTTTATAAATAACCGCTGGGCAGGATGACATTGTTCTGTACGGGGAAGATAACAGCCACATTTAAAAAGATACCGCTTTGTTCAGATTCAATTTTTTATATAACTGGAGTAGTTTATATCTGCCCACACTTCCCCATTAGAAAGGTTACAGCAGCTTCAGCTACATTTGCAGCTTTCCAACAGAATGGCAAGGAGATTGTGTCAGAAGCAACTAGCAAGTTATTAAAGCCTTTCCCATCTGAATACAATCCCTTTCCCTTCCATTTAATGTCCTCCAAATGTCCAGTCACACAGTCACCTCTAGAATCACAATCCTAGAGAGAGGACTGTGCTCCTAAGACAGGAGGGCAAGGCAAAGGAGACAAGACAGACGAAACACAAAATGGGTGGAGTGAAAGATAAGCTACCAGAGAAATCACAAGTGCTGACAACTGGCACGCTGCTGCATTATTTGTTCGCCAACTTCACCTCACAATAACAATATGGCATACAGATTACTGAGAGGAGGGAAAGAGGTGAGGAAGATGTGATATGAATTGTTCTCAAGACAGCATGAAAAAAAAGTACAGGTTTTTAGAAGCTGCCCTTTTTTTCATTATGTACTCTCTTACACAATTATTTTTACACTAGGCTAAGCAACACCTTCTACTCCTTCCTTAAGTTTGGCTTGATGACAAAGATGAAAATTAATTATACAAGTCTGGATCATGCCTGTGTTTCAGCATCTGTGACAACTTTAACTTTCTATCCTAATGACATATTTTCTAATCCTTTCATTTGTCTGGAGTACCAAAATACACCAAGAAAGCTGAGGCATCAAGTCTTTTTTGAGCAACCAGGGCAATAAAACTTATATTAAGATGATGTTTTTCATGTAGACTCAAGTATTTCCCGTTGCGCACTGAACTACATTAAAGTTCACTGCAGCCATGCCGTACCTAGCCAGAATTGCATAGCAAGGCTACCATAACCATACTGCAAGTGCTAATGTGGTTACAAGAGAGACAATCTTACCCTTCTTTTGCCCCCACAAAAGTCCTTGTAGCAATAAATACATTATCAGCTTCTGATATACAACATTATCAAATACTCTATGCATAACAGAAGCACACAAAGCTCCACTAAGAACTGTCTGGACATTTAACACTGTACACTTGAATGCTCAAAAATTAAGGGTACCAGAATGCAAGCTGTCCATAAAAACTGAATTCAGCATCCCCTGTCCATCCATTTGATTGTGTAGTTGCTGCACTGGAAGACAATGCAAATGCTGTTCTAGTATCAGCACATATAATGGCTGGATGGGACTATGTGATCCTTGTCACCACTTTCAGGGATATCTCTTCCCCTGTCCTCAACAGAGATGCAACTGCAAGGGTGCTGTGGCACATTAATTAGGGCCAGTTGCTTCCCATCCATGCAGCTGGCTGTCTACTAGAGGAACAAGTTGCAAGTATAATACCAGGTAGGTGAACCCTAATGATAGATACTACATTTACTATATTCACTAGATACTGCAGTCTGCCACAGCTGTAAGGCTGTTTTGTCTCATACAGAAATGTATAGGTTCAGAACTTATACTGAGCATTGACAGCAGTAGGTACCTACAAATCAACACCTGAACGCCTAAAGATGGGCATAAATGAAAACAAACACCAAACTACTTTATAAGGGCCTTGCCCAACACCAGATGAACACTCTACAATTACAGCTACCACACACACCTCATTCCAGCATTTCCTATCCTAAGTTTATAACCCAGCATGCTCCAAATAATGTGGCTGTTGTATAGAATGATTTAAATGTGAACAATATTTTGTTCTGTTGATATGGCATAAGAATTTCTCTTACAAAATTTTATAGAATTTAGTAATGTGGAGACACCAAAGGAGAAGGCTTAGCTAACATTAGCCAGAATTAGCTTCTCTTTTAAACTTTTATCCGCATTACAGATTTTATTAATATTGGCCCACGGGTTTCTAAAGAGGAAAACAAACCTAGAAGAATGCCTTCCCTTATGGAGACTACAATCTGCTGCAACAGTTTTCAAACTAGAGGCTGTGGAATACATCTCAGTGGAAGAATACAAGAAATTGCGAAATAAATCCATGCACCTGCAACAGCAGACACAGGGTGTTAAGAGAGCTATCCAAGGCTAAGCTTCATTTAACCTTCCCACTCCTCCATTCCCAGGAACCAAATCCACATGACATGCTGGCCCTGATGGTTGGCCAGTACTTAGTAGGTGTTAAAGATAATACCTGTGAGCAGTCCCCTCTTTCCTTCTATCATTTTCTTTTGCAGGTGCTCGAGTTTGAAAGCTACAGAAATACATGTATGGCAGGAAGGGAACAATAATGGGAAATAGGGAAAGCTACCATAAAAAGGGAGATTTGATCTGAAAAAAATTAAAAGCCGCTGTTTCAGTATTTTCAGTCTTCGTAGTTGTTCTACCTCAGCATGTAACCTCTTCTTCCTGATCTTCCTCATGGCCTACACTTATCCCTTTTCTTTCTCCCTCCTCTGTTGCCTCTACGCACTACCTTTTCCCCTGTGTCCTCTGAACTGGAGAGAGGCATCTTCCATTTTAAGCCTCTTGACCTGGCATAGGAAGCATTTCCCCTTCTCACTTGGGTCTCTAATGACTCAATGCCTGGCAGCTGGGAGACAAAATTTAAGTATCTCGCCAGCTGCTGCAACAGTTGAAAAAGTCTAGCTGTATGTGAAATATTCAGGAATTTAGGTGCACACCAACCAGTCTTAAAATACTCAAAACCATTTTCTAAAAATTTGCTATTCTTTCCAAGTTTTCACAAGGAAAGAATAAATATGGAACAAGGCTTCTCTAAGGAGAAAATAAAAAATAAAAAAAGAGAACAGAATAAAAAGACCACCATCTCTGCTCCCAAACACAGACATTATATATAACTTCCTCAGAACAGTTGCAGGGGATTATATTTTTAAGCAGTAAGAAAACCTTTTCTCTGCATTCTCAGAAACAGTATTTGATAAGGTTTTTGTTTACGTATCCACATTGAGCCACAAAATATAAATGCTTCAGACCAACTACATTTTGAATGAAATATAATAAAAAACCTGGATACCTGGTTTCGTAATGTTAAGTATTAAACAATCTTAAACAATCTTATTTATAGAAAACACTGTCAGTTCCAAGCACTGTATACACATACAGCCATACACTCCTGAATAGATGAATTTTTGCTTAATTGATGATAGCAGCCCTACACCTACCAGGACCATTTCCACCACATAGTACACTTAGCATATGTGCTTCTTTTCACATACAGTGTCAACTCCAAACACAAAACAAAAAAAGAAAGGATGCATTGCTCTTATTTTACAGGTAGGAGGTTGAGGCAGACAGATACTGTGACTTCCCAAGCTCTCACACAGACAACACACAGAACAGCCTAATGGCAGACAGAATGTGTCAGAGCACAAATAAATCATACATATCCCCGTAGTCTCTCTCAAATACCCACTGACCATGTCACTGGAAAAATTTTTTTTCTCCCTTTTATTCACTGCTCATTTTACAGTACAATAGCCCCCATATGACTGACATCACTGCAGAAAGAGCCCTTAAATTTTCCTTTGCTCAGCAAAATACATGGTCTGTAGTGGTAGCCTGGAGATATTTGATGTCATTCAAGAGTATGTCTTTCTTATCCCTGAAGCACCCACATATCTAGAAGACAAATACATGATAAAAAAAAAAGGGCAAAAAACAATCCGAAAGAGCTTAATGACATGTCCAGTACTAACTTCATAAACCATAACAGAAAAAGGTCAGGATTTTTAGATAATTCTTTTTTGTAGTTAAACACCTAATAAAACAATCTACACATACAAAAGCTCGCTATAAAAAAAAAATCTAAACGCTTGAGGGTCTTGCCTTTGCTTCTCCAAAGTGAAGCAGCCTTCCCCAACTGAGAAATAAATACAAGACCAAGCCTGCTATACCATCACTCAAATTAATTTTGAAATACAAATTCAAAAGGACTTTAAAAACTATACTACTATAATCTCAAATTTAATTTTAAAAGCCATTTAAGCAATTACTTCATTTGATTATGTTTTGTAGAAGAAACTGCAAACTTTCAACTGTCTCCTAATTCAGAAATTTGCGACTTACAGCATGAACTATAGAATCATATATATATCCTACTGGAAGCACTTATCTTTTCCCAAGCCTTTGCTAGAAAAGGGATGGGATTTAGCTTTTATGTAAGACAATCTTTTGATACAGCTTTTACATACTACGTATCTATATTTTACTCAGCATAAATTTTACAATTTATTAAAATGTTACAATTTTAGTATAGTTCTAGATATCAGTAACAATAAGAAAAAAAAAAGCACACTTTTATTTCAGTAATCACCGACATTCCCAACTATCCTCAAAGGTCACTAGAACATACGAACACAAGTTGCACAAGTACAGAATCCTGTTTCCAGAGCATGTAGAACTCTATAGTACAGACGAAAGGTGAAAGACATCTCCCATTGGGCTCATGCCCTAAACATGAACTCTTAACCTCAGACTGCTTTCAAATCCAAAAAGTAAGTTTATCTCCATGTCAGTATGTTCTAGGCACTTTCTATACTGCCATCCATATAAATATCAAATCTCAATGCAGTGAATCCCCAAGAAGATCTATGGCAAGGAGCTTAGTCTAATGAAAAACAGCTCAAAAAAAAAATTACTCCTTTAAAATCAGTACTTTGTTTACTAGTAATATTACTGCGTATCTTCTTGTTCTCATGAGAAAAGTTCTAACTTGTTCTCATCTTTCTCATGCCCAAACAGAACTGTCACTTAGAGAGATGCGAAACCTTGGAGCAGCAGGGTTAGCCAGGGAACAAAGTGCATGACCAGAGACTGGCAGAGGGAACTACTGTATTAATTTTTGCATAATTTGCAGCTACACACAGCCACCTGCAATACAGTAGATTACGTGTTTTCTAGATTTACAAAGTATTGAAGGGTATTTGTTTCTGCTTTTGTCAGTGCATTAGCAGAAAAACAGGAAATGAATCAGACTGCAATAATAAGCCTTTAGGAGAAACACCATGAAATTTTTTGGTCTTACATAAAATTCATTCTCTTTTAAAGTGACAGGAACTTCGGCAAGCTGATCTAAAAAAATCAGTTTTAAGAGGTAGTAACAATGGATTATTCAAAGAAGAAAAACAAATTTGGGTCTTTTTCTTTATTATGACATATCACAGGTTTCTTCTACAGTCTTTCTGATGCATCATGTTTTCAGATGGCTGTGGAATAAATGGGACTTAAGCGATCCATATATAAGTGCACTGACTGATGGAATAGCAGCCAAGATAAGAAAACACTGGAGGGCTGCCAAATAAACATGAGTGCCAAATTATAGTGAACCCTTCATTTTCCTTCCAGCTTTGCACATGACAGGCTTTATTTTGTACTCGGAGCCTCTGTTTTACAAATACACTAGAGATACAGCATTTGCATTCCACTAAGACTTCCTTCAATGAACTTCATTAAGAAATAAGATGACAACAACTGAAATAAACCTCAAATTCTGAAATCACTTTCTCATGCAAGTGCAAAATCCTGTCATCCTTGAGCACCACTTCAAGACTGTCCCATCTCTTATTTAAGAGGAGTAAAAAAAACCTGTAAAAAAATACATAGAAAAGCCAATTTCTCATGACAATGCCTTTCCACAAAAATTAAAATGGTAGTGAAAAGCCAGACTGACTCAGGATGTCACAGTATATTTTAAGATGACTGTGTAATTGCATATACAGAGGAACAGAATCAGGCTATAATCACAACTAGGTACCACACCACTTTTATTTTAATTTTGGACTAAAATATTTTTCCCCCATAATCCAAATCGTATACAAGGGAGAAGAAACAAGCAGAACTTCTTCCTAAGCAGATACGTTTTTTGTGAAGCATTATTAAACTTGTAATAGAATCCCCCTGGAACATGCTGGATGTCTTTCAGCTGACACTGGTATCCGATTCAGTGATTTAATCCCAGGCTGCAAAGCTTTCACCAGTCACCTGCAGGGGTCAGAAATCATTGTGTCTCTCCAACCCAATGCCCAGCTTCTGTTCTCTCCCAGTCTGGACTGGGGAAGGGACTTGGATTTAGTTTGGTTTTGTTGTAAACGTGGAGGGAAATTTGACTTCCTATTATCACTGTATCAGCTACATAAAAAAAAATAAAGAGATACAGCAGGAGCATTCTGATACTCTGCGTATTGCTACCAGGTAATGCATAGTCAAATCAGGTACCATACTGTAACTCAAGAGATGAATTCCCTTCGTTTCCTTTATAGCACAGGGTGAAGTAACTCCCTGCTATTTGCATATTCCCCTCTGATTACATATAACACCTAAAATAGGCTGCATATTTTATCAAAAATCACTGAATTAAATATTTAATATTGTAATAGCAACCTAATTATGCAAAACAATTATTTTTTACTCTAAATCTTATTTTTTTCAATCATTATTTTAAATGCCTCAGATGTCTTAATGAGCCATAAACTAGTCTGCAACCACAACTGGCAAGAAGGAAAATTTTACAAACTGATGCCTTGGATGTCAGACGCTCCAGTAACTCGAAGTTCTGCCCTTTAAAAGAGTATTAGTATATAATTTTGGGTGAGGAATGTGAGCTTACTCAGAGTTAACTGTTAACTTTATGTTTGATTTAACACTCTTAAGCTTTAAGCATTGAAGCTAAAATTTCAGGGCCACCTAAATATACATTAGTATTCCAGCTTTCTAACAAACGTTTTCTTAAAAAACACCCTTCCAAAAATACCAAACACAGCATGGAAAACAATGGACTTTATTACAGTGTAAGCATACTAACCTACTCTAACCAATAATAAGCTTGTGAAGAAAAACTTCCTTAAAAAAAAAGTAACTTTATTCTAAGGTAACAAAGTACATTTTTTATCTACTGTGACAGGGATTTTTTCCCAATGATTTAAAAATTTTGATGTTATGACATGTAATAATATGCCCTGATTAAAAGCAAGAAGTAGTCAGACAAATTACTGAGCTAGGGACAGTATTTGGTATATAAACCATACTCCTTGTATTCATATGTAATTTACAGCTGGTCTGGCTTGTCAAGAAGAATAAAATATTTTACTCATCATGAATTCAGAAAATGTTTCTCCCATCTACCAAAAAACTGCTGTGAAGTAAAGCTGAACTGATAGAAATCTTAAAAATGATGTTATTTCCAGGAGATGAAAGCTCTGTATTACAGAGCGTAGGATTAAAGAAGCACACTTTAATAAAAAGTTCGGATAACAGACCAGAACAAAAAAAGAAAAAAAAAAAAGCATCACGTTTTTAAAATGTTAATCATACATTTACAAACACAGCAAGAGCACATACACTAAGCATCCTAAGAGGACAGGGGAAAGTGGTCCTTACAGGTCAGGTTTGCAGAAGAAATCTAACCAAGACAGAATTTCAGAAGCATTCAATACTGTAATTATAATAAGAACAATGAAAACAGATGTGTGTTCAACACTTTTGAACATTTGGTCTGTGTGTACGTATAAGCTTATTTGAAGATCAAATATTTTGCAGGCATTCTAATTAAGTAGCCTTTGCCAGTAAAAACCATTATGCTTTAATTATATTCCTTAAGTAATGTGCTGGTTAAGCAGAGCATGAGAGCAGATGCTATGTAGTCTATTTTTGGGATACTCTAGGTAAGGAGCCACTGAAGAAGAGACACTGCCCTGCAGCCTCACTGCAGAAAAAATTATCTGTATTGCCCCTTCTCATCCGGGGAGCTCATCTCCAAGGAAAACTTTTCCTTTTGCATCACTATAATAAAGATAGGCAAAAGATGAGAATAAATTCAGTAAATACTTTCCAATACTAATTCACAGAAGCATTTTGGTTGGAAAAGACCCTCAAGATTATTTAGTTCAACCATTACAGAAGCATAGAATCAACCAGGTTGGAAAAGCTGCACATCAAATCCTGTGTTCAGTTCTGGGCCCATCACTACAAGAGGGACATGGAGGTGCTGAAGCAGGTCCAGAGAAGGGCAACAGAGCTGGTGAAGGGTCTGGAGCATAAGTGTGGCAAGGAATGACAAAGGGAAATGGGGGGTTTAGTCTGGAGAAGGGAAGGCTCAGAGGGGGACCTTATTGCTCTGTATAACTACCTGAAAGGTAGTTTTCTTCACAAAGAGGGTGGTCAGGCATTGGAACAGGCTGCCCAGGGCAGTGGCAGAGTCACTGTCCCTGGAAGCGTTCACAAACCGTGTAGACAAGACCCTCAGTGACTTGGTTTAGTGGTAGCCTTGGCTGTGCTGGCAGAACAGTTGGCCTCGATGATCTTAAAGGTTAACCTAACACTACCAAGACTACCACTAAGCGGTATCTTCCATGTAACCTAATTCAAGGTGTCCTATGCTAATAATTCATTTCCTATAAAAGACCCAAGATAAAAATCCCTTTAGATTTATACACATTAATGAAACATACAACAAGGTAAATTACATTTGGGTTTTATTCATTTAAGAAAGGAAAGTGAAGTTATTTCACTTTTGAAGGAAGTTCCCTGAAGTCAGGAGCTTTGCTGTTTGTTTGAAACCCTTTACTTCCTGCTACATTTCCAAATAAAATAGTTACACAAATACACTCGAGGAAGCAGATGTATAATTTCATTGAAAAGCTATTCAAGTTTCTTAAAAAAAGAAACTTTATGTCAGCACAAGAGATCTTTCAAACATTTCTTTAAGTTACCTGCTAGAACATACACTTTAATATTTATCTTACTACTTTACAAAAGGAAAGCAACCACAGAGTTGCTCCACAGTACTAGCAAGCATTCTGCTGTATGGCCCTAAGCACAAAATTAAACAACAGTACCAGGAAAACATCAATGTCACTTCAAGTTGTAAATACATGAAGAAAATACTGAACATCACTACAATTAAATAGTAAAATACCTAGGGACATGACAGTTATAAACAAAACCCAAAACCTTTAAGCTTGACTGCAGAATTCCGTAAGACACTACACTGTTTTCCAGATGCCCCCAGTTTTAGTTCAAACTTACCTATTGTATAAACCAGCTAGCACTTAAGTTACAGGAACAGCTGGAGCTAAAACTAATTAAGATATATATAACTTCAAGAAACTTACTTTAGTAGGAAAAAAAATACATTTACAAAATTATATTAATGTGCAGGTAGGCAACTTGCAGGGGTTTTTATATTTTAATGTAATTTCTGCCAGCAATGCACACAGCAACTTGATACACACAGAAACATGGCAGACAAGTTCAACAGGAATGCAGACAGATAAGTAGTTATTTTCCTGCATTTTAAAATGCTGAATACTAAAGGGAATGAGTCTTCTCCAACGCCCAGAGCAAGATGCTCTGGTATACAGGGACTGTATGATCAGGAAGCTTCACTACATAGTTTGAGAGTCCTACAGATGAAGCTCTACTGAACTAGCCTAAAGGGTTTAAATTAGTACAGGTAGTTGCCCATGCTGTCCCAGTTGTAGGCTAACATATCCTGCAACAGAAACTGAGAACAGGGGTACCTTGCACTCTTCTGAAATAAGGGCATTCATTTCATTATAGGTGGCTGTAGGTTAGTAAATTCCAAGAAGTCATTAATAAATAGGAAGTGGTAACAGGTTTTACATTTTAAACCACTGTGGCTATTTGCGAAATTAACAATCTCTTTACAATAGCAGCTAAGCTTCTAAAGTAGCTTCTTACACTATTCCGTGGGACTAACTCTCAAAAGGCAATCATTTACCAGAACTTATTCTACAGGCCAGATACCAGCAGCATAAAAGAGTGCAGCATTCCTACAAAAAGCAGCAGCAGGCTTAAAGCAAGGATGGACACAGCACTTCACGGTTAAACAGCAGATGTTATGGGGGAGGAGAATGTAAGCAGACAGTCAGATTAAGTCAAATTGGAAAATATAACATGCTATTGAAAACAAAAGCTAAAGGAGTAAGAAGTTAAATTCAGTGTGACTCACCTCATTTTTACAGTTAAGTCATTCATTTATTACAAAAGACAATCATTTCTTGTTAAAAGAAAGGCTAGCAACTCTCATCATTATGACTGACTGACTCTGCCAACTATTTCCAAAGCTGCTCAGAATCTTCTCAGGCAAACAGGGCTGAAAGTTGTGTACTATGATCTTCTTTAGCACTCTTGTTTCAACCAAACTACTTAAGCCATTAACAAATAAAACCCCACACATCTTAAACACAACATTTTAACATAGAAAATCTTAAAGACATAAAAAAACTTTCAGTATTTCCTCTGAAAAGGTTTAACACAAGCACACTTCAAAGCTGCAATTTGAATTCTGGCCCATATATCTAGGATGTACATTTTATCAGCCTTCCAGCAATGCAAATATAGTGCATATTGCAAGTTTGGGGGAATGGGAGAGGAAGATACAGGTTTTTTAGCAAAAAGCATACATTTTATCTGCTAAAATCTCTCCCAAACTTGATCCAGCCTGGAATCAAACAGACTCTCCTTTTCACTTCCAAGCATACAACATGCTGGGTCAAAATACCAGAAAATAAAGCTAGGATGCTGATTTACCCTTTCTAAGATCCCAGTACAAAGTAGCAGCAATTTAGAAAATACTCAAATGTAATGGCAGGGGGAGGCCCAGAATTCAACTTATGGAGAGAGTAGGGGCCGGGGGGAAAATAAGTAAATAAAACCAAAAATGGATACAGTCCAAACTTGCTTAGACACAACCCTGAGCAACCTGACCAGGAATAGCCCTGCTTTGAGCAACGGCTCTGTTCCAAAAGCCTCTTTCAACCCAAACCATGCTGCAGTTCCAACAACAGTGGAAGTGGTGGCTGCCAAAAGGGCAACTGAAGTCTGCACCAGAACAGGAATAGGATGGTTGAACTCCATCAGAGTGCTAGAAAGAACTTAAATTAAAAAGAAACAAAAACAAACAAAAAAAAACCCCAAAAATAAAAAACCATGGACCGCAGAGTGAGGAGAGGGACAGGAGCTGTTCAAGGAAAGTAACCTGGGAACTCCGGCACAGTTAAGAAACACAACATATCTCATGAAAAACCCAGTGAGGCAGAAGAACTGACTAGCTGATCACAACACTAGAAGAAAATGAGCTATCAATTACAGGGGAAAGGTAAGAGCCACCCTAAAAGAACAACTGAACAGGGAGCATCTTCAAATGACAAGAAAGACAGAGACATCAGATTAAGTACTGAAAAGCATATGTGTTTACGTTGGCTAAGATATCTTCCTAACAGAAATCCTAACTGACTACACACAAATAGGATATGGATAAAACACTATGAGGTATGTAGAAAGTAAAAGGTATGCTGCTAGTAACAAATAAAAAAGCAGCCAAAGCAGCTTGTACTGTCAAAGCATGGCTTCCTCTAGCGCTCATCCTCCACAGTCCAGACATCCATAAAACCCTCTGCATAAGCACATGGATCATACTGTCTAGGGTTGATCCCTATAAAGCATGAAGAGTATTATTAGATGCCACTAGCTCAAATAGCAGCAGTCTGCCTAGTGAGTAGCTTCCAAACCTGCTGATATGATTGCAATTATTATTTTTAACAGCTAGGAAACAGCACACAGACTACATTAGAAGTAACTTCATAAAGCAAACAGAATTGAGCCCTGGAGTGTGGAAATGAGTGCTGAAGTACATGATGACAGTTTAACTGTATGGCTCTTACCCCTTTCACTCCATACAATCTTTGCCAGGTTCACATTTAACCAGGTCACTACTCAGTATTTTATTTGTTCTTACCCATCATACCCCCTATTTAATAAAAAAAAAAAAAAGGCAAACAAAACCCAAACAACATAAATATATATATAAACAAACCTGCGTATAAATGGACCACTGCAGAGCACAGATATGTTACATTAATACTGCTGAAATAGTCAAATACCATATTCATCCCACTGAAGTAGCATGGGTATTATCCCTATTAACAGACACAATATTAAAGCATACAATTAAGGATGGATTTATTTACCAACCTCAGGTGCCTGATCCGAGACACCCTGGAACTTAATTTCTTTCAGACTACACTACACAGCAAATTACATATTCAAAGACACCTGCAGTATCAATTCTGTACACACACACGCCACCACAACCAAGCCAGTAACTACCACAACACATAGCCAGGATTCAGATAGCTCCATCAGGCACAAAGAAAATCTTTTCAGTTTTCTGCTTTATTTTCATTATATCCCCAAACTTATTCAAAGGAAACAACTGCCCTAGAGACTAGGTTTACTGCTGCCCAACCTAGATGGACTCACCAGTGGACAGGGCAAATGTATTCTAAAGAATGCTTCTGCAGGGAAGAAAAAGAAACCAGAAAGCCACAACTGTGTAATTGAGGACTACAACTTAATAAAAGCAGGCACAAAAAGTAAGCAAACTACAGTTGCTTCTTCAGCCTTAATTCTCGTGTTTCTTAACATTTGAGAATTTGACTTGAAACCTTAAAATGACAATAAACTGTATGCGATGGCAGAATCAGTTTCACTTTGACATCTACAACCCTTCACATTACAAAAACAGGGCAAATAAGTCATCTAATCACTGCTGAAGCCATACCTACCTGTTCCTAGTATTTCCAATGCATTCACCATCATGTTTTCTGAGAAACAAAGTTGAACTACCAGCATCCTAAGGCATCTTCCTTGTCTTTACACTAGAAAAAGTTCTTGCATGCCACACATCATTAAAGCCTGAGCCACTCTTCATCCTCAAAATGCAGTTTTACAGAATGCCTATTATAGAAGTTAAAATTACTGCCAATATACACAGAGACAGCATTTACTCAAAGCCATACTCTAGTCAACTCCTTTGATGACATGATCATCACATGATAAGGTATACCTAATCTCCCTTTTTGAAAAAAATCAAATCAAACCAAGGTTTTATCTTCTTCACCAAATAATCTAAAGCCAGCCGTATTCTGTTACTAGTCTACTGTAATACTGTACAAACAAAGCACACATTTCAGACAGCTGAACTTTAAAGGTGAATAGTTCTAACTTCAGGACTACATTTTAGAGAGCTTCAGCGCCTACACTGCTTTTTTACAGATGAAAGCATCAATCTACCGAGGCTTTCCATAGTGTTGTATTTTTGCTCATTGTACGGCAAACTGGAAGCTCCTTCCTTTCAGAGTTCTTATTTGTTCTTGCACTGAATGACCTTCAGCACATGAAACTGTTCTGCATACTCTGAAGAGGTGCATTTCAGTGTGTCAGGAGGAACACCAACCGTATCAAAATATGTATTTTTATTTTTTTTTAAACTTTCAATCAGAGATGAACAAAGGCAAATTTACAGAAGGTTTAAAAGAATCTGTCCCACAAATGCAGCATACTGTGGCTCTACATTTATTGTGCATATGCTATTTTCCATGTAATAGCTTTAAAAGCCATACAGTGCAAATATCCCCACAGCTTGCAGGAGATAATCCACGTTGAAATGGATTTAGAAATTATTTGTTACTCTTAAAACAGAAAGGTAATATTGTATGATCTTTGAGATGAGGATATGATTATATAGCCCTAACAAAAATAGGGCAGTGCTTCACACCTCAAACAGAAGAAAAAAAACACCACCACCACCCTCACAAAAAAAAAACCACAACACAAACAACAAACACCAAAAAAAAAAAAACCATGTCACTGTCTTCATACTTTACTCAAACAACATTTCTTGGCCTAGATCCAGCCACGATATTATGTTCATTAGGGCAGTGTGTAGGAGGTGAAAAGAAACCATTTTCACTGCTTACTGTTTTAGAGAAAAAGCTGGGCAGGACTGAACAGGATGCTTCTTTTTCTTAACTCATTCCCCAGTAAACACCACCTCCTTGCAAAGCTTCATTTCAACATCAAAAGATAACGTATAGTATGTGCCAGATATACCTTATCTACTAACTAAATTAACACTGAAAACAGGAGAGCTTGTACTGCGTTTTTCAGACACGTGGGCAGCATGTAATCCTAATAATCAGGATCTTTCTCTTTGTTTATCCTTGTTCTCTTTTCATTAGTTAGCTACTCCATTACCTAATTAATCTTGGAATCATCTTTAATTGTTAATAATGGAAAGACTCAGGACTCCTGTGTTGAGCTTACAGGGCCCTCTTCTATTCTTACCCTGGTTGAGTTTCTGCCTGGTGTCAGGTCACAGAAGGCAAAGTCTACTTTTCTGCAGCTACACACCACCACCAAAGGTAAAGTCTGAACAAAAGCAAACTGCCACATAAAGGGGTAAAAAATAAAAAGCAACAGCAAATAGGAACAGGAAGCAGAAGAAAGAAAGGAAGAAAAAAGTAACTAGTTAGGTAGGACTTAAGAAGGAAAATACTTTTGGCCCCTAGTTAAAAATTTCCTCAGTCTAAATGGAGATGGCTTAAAACCATGATATTGTAAAACTAAGAAAAACAGCGAGTGCAATAGCTCTCTGCAGGTTTTTTCTTTATGTTGTCCCACAGATAAACTTACACTGACTGAAGAATCTTACACTTCAGGAAAGCAACAGCCTGGCCTCATAGGCTATAAGCACTGAAGATCCCTTTGCTTAAAAAGGACCTAGAAGTTTGATACCTCCATCTCTCGCCCTGAGCAAAAGGGCTTCTGGTCTCCCAAGATGTATTTTCAGCTGTGTCATATAAAGGAAAGCTTGACTCCTTTTTTTGAAAATGCAAAGTCAATCAAAAAGAAAGTATCAGATACAGCTTCACAGGTACAATGAAACTGAGAAGGTAACTGCTCTTCTCAGGAAACTGAAGCAAGGTCTTTAATTCAGGGGGGAAAAAAAAAAAGTAATTTTAAAGGCTTTATTCTGTTTATATTTGACTTAAGACAGAGGAACACAAAGTCAGAACACCTCCAACAGGACACACAGTGGAGAAATCTTTGATAAGTTATTTTTCCAGTACGCATTCTAAAAATAAAGTCTTAACCTTGAACACACTTCATCTGACTGTCACATTTCTTTGCATTGATCAACATATTATATTGCTTATTATGAAAATATGAAAGGCAGACCAAAAGTAAGATACTTCCCCATGGCTGACCTGACAAAAGTTTCTCACCAAGCTCCACCTTTACCAGTTGGGTGGTCTCACTACACCCACTATTTATTGCCATCCAAATGCTCTTCCACTATCCAATGTTTGAGGGACAACTGGATGCTCCCTACATGAAACATTTTGATATGAAGGAGAAAAGCCAAACAGTATGTAGCAGCAGCCACTGTCAGCTTCTTCACTTACATACAGTTCCCTTACAGATGTTAATACTCAAAAAAACATATACTGTCAAGGTACAATTAGAGCTTAATACAAGGAAGAGCTGCAGCACCAAATACAGACTGAGCATATGGCCTCCAATTTTCAGGTCATAAAAAGCCCAAAGCATTCATGAACTATTTAATTCACAGAATAAAAGCCTTTTATTTCCTAAAAAAGGTATAAATGTTTATTCTGCAGATTGATACCGCACGAGATCTGCCAGAACATCCTTCCCCTTGTCCAGTTTCACTGAAACATACTGCAAGTTCTGCGCACCATGTACTTTCAGCAAAGGAAGTATGACGCATGTAGGCATGGCACCACGGGTAGTCTTTTCCTCTGGAATGCAACCATTATGGTGCCAAGACAGACTCTTACTTGTCTAAAAGCAGACAGTTAACTAGGCTATTTTATATAAACATTTAAAAACAAAACCAAGGTGCAGCAACACTACTGCTGTGATGTCATATCCAAAATGCTAGCCAGGCAGAGCTGCAAAATCTTCATGCCTCAACTACAACCTTGAGTCCCACCTGAATCTCTGCTATGCAGCGGATCTCCCAAGGTGCAGGACCACTTCACACTCCCTACAAACCATTTCTTGAAAATATCCATGATGTAAATTTGTCTCACCGGAAGTCTAACACAGGGCACTAAACAGTATAGCTAGCTGGAACTGTCTTACAGATTAAGTATTTTCAGATAAAAACAGGACTTAACTCTGTGGCTTGCAGAGTCTGGTTTTATGTGGAAAAATCTGATCATTAACTGGGGAATTTAAAAGTGATACTTTGATTTATTAAGGATATGCAGCACCAGGGAAACACAATGAGAACAAAGCAACATGATTCTTACTGTAGACAGTTTCTCCAGTTAGTTCTTTTGCTGAAGCAGCTCTTCATTCACTAAATGGAACAACTGAAGGGGACAGCCAGGGGCTCCAATTTAGAATATGAGTTCTAATTTGCCTTATGGGAATAGCTAGAAGACCTATGGAAAAATGTTTAACGGTAATTTGTCTCAACTATAAATGGAAACAGAACTGATACGTCCCACAATGACAGTTTGAGCTGAACAATAACAGGATACTTGCATTAATAAGAGTTGCATTCTACTTAGGAAGCAAGAACAAGCGACTATACCAAACTGAATTGGTACAAACATTTATTTCTGCAAGATGCCCTTCAAATGTCTTGCTGAAGATATCATTAGGGGATATGCTGGCCTCTAAAGAGAGAAAGTTTTAACGCCTGAGGAAGCACCTGTGTATATGTAACTTTTATTTAAGCTCATTTCATTAGGACTCTTTGCTAAGCTGCTTTAGGTTAATGCAACCTTTATATCAGCTTTCCAGACTGCTGCAATGTATCTAGATGTGAAGTGAACCTGATGGAAACTCGCCCTTTAGAAAAAGAAAAAATAAAAAAAATAAAAAAAAAAGGAAAATCTACAGCTGATCTTGTCTTGTAAGTGGCAATTACAGCTGCAGTGTTCTGACTCCCTGTCCAACAAGATGCTAGGAAGTCACCCAGCAGGTAACTGACTTCAATCCACAGTTTCAGAGTGGAAAAGCCCAGGGCAAACATCCCACTGGAAAAAAAAAAAGTAACCTAAAATAGAAGTACTCCTACTTCTTATTTCATGGATAAACCTATAGATAGGGTTAATTATGCCACAACTTCCATGAAAGTGAAGCAAACCACAGTCAAGATCCTCCTAACCTACCTTAATGAGGAAGGATCTAAGGGTGGCATCGCAAATGACATCTCATGACTTTTTTTTCCTTCTCTGAACTCTACATTGAAGAACTCAAAGACTATCCAAAGCTGGTATAAGCCACATTCACAACTGGAAGAAAATTTCTAGAATAGCCCTGTAATATCTAGTCCCACATCAAATTTACAGCTCTTTTTAGATAGCCATTGCTTCTTTTTGGATCCTTGAGTACCTGCATTAAAAAAGAAGCAACCCACCACACCAGAGAATGACCAGCAACCAAAATCAAGATAAAGCCCAGTTCTGCAGTGCTTAAGAAGTGCCAGAAATGTACATGAAACAAGCAGAGATCACTGAAGAAGGAAGACTAAGCTGCCTTATGACTCAGAAGAGCAAAGGTTCTTCACACAGACTCTTCTCATCAACTGAAGAATAAACTTACAAGAAAATCTGAGATAATGAAGTGAACATTAGTTAATATAAGTTTGGAAAAAACCATCAATCCATAAGTAACAGCAACAGACCAAATACCTACTTATACAGTAACTTATCACAAAACATTAAGAAATAGAATTAAAAAATGAGTGCCTGAAGAAATCTTCTGAAGTAACCTTCATAGGGAAGAATGAAATTCTACTCTAAATTCACAGTTGTTTATCTGGATTTTTATTTATTTCTGAGTTGAAGCAGATCACACAATGTCTGAAAACTATATACAACACAAAAAGGTTTCGATTTTTCCTTAAATATTTCATTGAAGATTTAAAATACAAACTACTAGAAATGAACTATCAGACTAAATCACAGATAAAACTTCCACTTCAGAAACTCAGAAATAAGAGGAAGTCTCCTCTTGTGAAAAAGATAGGAAGATTCAATTAAAAAAAACAAACTGGTTTTGAGGTACCAATACACCCTCTTCCATATTCTTCCTATGAAGTGGGGGGGGGATCATATACTGCAACACTACTTACAGTAACCTAACTCATCTAAAGATGAATGTAACATTTTACCTTCCTGGTGGAAGTCTACCTCTGGGTGCTTTTAGCAATGCGAGATCCAACACCATTCTCACTGTCTTGAAGCTGTGTTTTGGACACCGACTCCTTCAGCTACACATCTTCCATCAGTTAACACAGAAGGGACGATGGAAACTTAGAGCTAAAACAAATGCAAAAAGAGAAACATCTGAAATCAATTTCTTTATGGATAAGCCAGTGTTAGAATATTTTTACTAGTCCTTAAAAGAATCTTTTCTCATCTTAAGAGAGAATTAGAATGACTTGCAATTCAGTTGCAAGTCAGAAATCACTTTAAGAAGAGAGCTTAAACATGTATCTATCAACTCAGAAAAGTCAGGTGGTAAAATTTATTCTACTAGGCTGGTACGTGGTATTTACATACAATTCAGAAAACAAATCGCAACACTAATTATGATGTCTGACCATGGGCCGGAATAAACTGACCCAACAGTGAATAGAGTTGTATTTCAGCATTCAAAAGTCTTTCTTAGCACTCCAAACTGTGATTCAGAAGTCTAGTGAAAAGATCAAGGCATCCTGCTTTGTTTCCATGGAAAGAAGTGGCAGGGGCAAAATCTCTGTGAGAAATATTGTAGCATGACTAAATAAGGATCAAAAAAGCCCAAGCAAACAGGAAAAAACAAAACCTGGACTGGTTAGGAAGACTCCCCTGCCCACTGAACAAAACCAGTCTGAAGTTTTTGTCAGGGAGAATAGCAGCTAAATGCTGGTAACTAATAACAGGGAAAAAAAAAAAAGTATATACATTTTCCACCACAAAAGGCTCTACCCAACTGCCAAAAGAATTCAAGGGCTTGTGTTCTTTCACACGTTGATAATGTTCACATAAACTGAGTTTTTCTAATGCATATATTAATGCTGTGAATCCCATAGCTGAGGGAGTGTTAATGATTCATTTACTAATGGAGAGACCAGGATTTGTACACACTACAAAGGTAAACAAATACATCTGTCAAGCATCTTCCTCCTGAGGCTCAGCAAGCATAATTAATCAAAATCTGATGACTGCTCTATGTAAGAAATGTCATTCGTCTGATAAATTTAAAGGGAAGGGGAAGAAAAGAAAACCACACATACACATTTCAGCTCCCTCTTTTAGAAACTATGATCTTGCCCTCAAACTTAAAAACAGCTGACAACTCAGCACTTTATTGTGTAAAACAGTTGAAACTCTGGCACACTTCAAGAAATATGCATACAGAGTTACGCATGTGGAAGCCTTTTACTGCACTCATTTTTAAGAGTTGTATTATTGCCATTATGCAGAAGTGAACCTTTCATTTTCGTTTTCTGAGTCAAACAGGCCTCGTTCACATGCAATTAAAAAAAGTGCTCTCTCAGCTCTCTGAAAGCTCAAAGTGCAAGCTTTATAGATAATAATGGCAAGATTTTGGAAACTTAATGTTACACTGCCATCATTTCTAAGCATGCAAGTGAACTCTGTTAGGTAGGCAATTCAGAATTTATACTTCAGTTTAACCTGGGTATTAAAGTAAAAACCTTCTTTTCCAATGAACTTGGTAAATAACATTTCATCAGATACTGAAACACGGTTCTTTGGCTGGAAAAAAAAAAATCAAACAAAAGAAAAAATCACACACACACAAAAAAACCATCAACACTTTGAAGGAAAAAAATATTAAAAATTATCAGTAGTTTTGTCTACAGTGTGAGACACGTCTCCCAAACTGCCCTTTGCTTTTCATAAATAACGCTGTCCTTGATGGCAATTGAGATAAAACGCTAATCAGTACCAGTGCCAACTATGGTATTTTAACAGAAACAAGATTTGTTGTGCTCCTCACAGGGAAACACAGGCACATTTCCAGTAAGCAACCACAAAGTCATGAAGGCTTCAAATTTTGATTTCTGTGCTCAGTAATAACTGCATTCTACTGCTGTCCCCCTCTGGCACATCCCCATAACTCTGCTCCACTACTGTCCCTTTGGAAAACCCCATTTCCTTCTGTCAGGGAGCACTGGAGCAGAAGTGGAGAGGCAGGCCACCTCCCTTTGCCAACCATCACCTCCTCAGCTCACGTACACGCAGGCTGGATTTCAAACTGTTTGTTACCCTTTTTTCCCCTATCCCTCCAAGATGCGCCTGCAATAGTATACTGCTAGGTGGAAAACTCCCAGCTCTGTAGAAGGACCTGGGCAAGGAAAACACTCGGCAAGACGCTGGCTACCGCAACTGCTTGTGTCCCCAGCGCCTTTACAGCCGAGATGCAATACCCGCGGCCACTCGAAACGCTTCCACTCCCCCGATTCACCAGACCCGAGATGTACTGCAGAGCAGAAGGAAATAAAGTAGGAACTCTCGGAGGCGAGCGTGCGAACCCTGACCCGGTCTGCTCCGAAGGCCCGGGAGCGGCGAGCACTGCCCTCCCCGTGCCCTGCAAGTTCAAGTGCGAGACTTCCGAGGGCCGCTGCCGGGCAGCAGGAGCGAAGCGTCCACCGAAGGGCCCCCCGCGGCGCCGCGGCCCACCCGGACGGGCAATAGCTCCTCCCCGCACACCTCCACCCGCCCCGCCGAGGCCAAACGAAACCCACCCGGCGGATCCCCCACTTCGTCAGCTCCCCGGGCCGGCCGTGCCCCCCTCCTCCGCCACGGCTCGGGGCGGGACGGCCCCCTCGCTCCGCCCGGGGGGAGCCGAGGGGAGACAATGGGCGCGATGACTTCACCCTCCAGCAATGTGAGGAGCAGCGGCGGACGCCGCCGGCTTTCCCCCGGGCCGCGGCTCCCCCGAACGCGCCGGCGACCCACCCGCGCCCTCTCCCACCCGAGCTCTGGCCCCCGCCCAGAGGCGGCTCCGGCTCAACGGCTCCGCTCCACCCCTCACCCTCCGCCACGCTCAGGGCGGCGGCTGCCGGCCGAGGCCCGAGGCAGGGGACGCCCCGGGCCACTGCCGTGCCCCTCCGTACCCGCTGCCCCGCCACGGACTCACCCCTGGTGCCTGCGAGTCGGCGGGAGAAAGCGACACCGTTCCGCCCTCCCGCGCCCGGCCCCACGCAGGAAGCGCCTCTATGTGCGTGCGCCTGTGTGCGCCCGTGTGTGTGAGGCGCGGAGGGGGCGGAGCCGCGCGGGCGGGGCGGGGCGGGGCGGGGCGGGGCGGGGGCGGTATTCCCGCCGCGGGG